>KN472807.1:95943-169223 GCA_000787095.1 Periophthalmodon schlosseri
CTCCCTTCACCGGTGATGGAGAGACTACGAGATAGATGTGCCAGACACTGGAGGGGGCTAAGACTTTCCATTTAAAGCCCTGTTTTAGGTCCCACAGTCGCGGATGACAACACGGCACTAAATTGCAACCAGAGACAGGTCACAGCTGGGTGACTAGACGCTGCGGGGATGTACGGAGGCAACTCTCAGGGAAGTGCTCTCCCCTATCCCTGTGGGTATAAAAGCCGTGACAAGCTGACAGTGTGCACAGATCCCAAGATGCATTGCGGCTGTTGCGTGGAAGCCTCAAGAAGATGTGTTCGATCTAAATATGACACGTAGAAAAAGGGTCCCCGTGTGTTTGCAGGAGTCAAGCACCACCCAAAGACGGATGCGTACGGGTCTGACTTGTGTTAGCGTAGCATCAAGTCTCCAAGGACAGTTTTCCTCCCCCGCCAGCTCCGAGAGTCACCCTAATGGGCCCAGAATGGTATAGAGAAGGGACAGATGCAGAGGCAGTTTTAAAATATAACCCCCAATTTAGGGTTCGCTAGAAAGGTTTATTTTTTCTTTCTTTCTTTTTTTACTTTTTTTTTTTCTTTTTTTCCAGTTGTATTGCCCAGTTTTTAATACAAAATAGTTTTCTGGAGTTAAATACCTTTTTAATTATGCTGAGCTTGATTTACTGAGACTTAGACAAACATTATTGATTCACAAGGGAAATTACTTGGACACAGTAGCTCACTCATCACAGGATAATAACAAAGAGCAAACAATAGTGGTAATGAAAATTCAAATTACACAATAATTAAAGTAGCAGAAATAGCACAACTTGTCCCAGATAAAGCAAAAATATATTTGCATGTGTAAAAGTACAAATTAAATATAAGATGTAATAAATAAAATATGGGGAAAAGGGATTTTAAAAAGGTGTTTTTATGGAAACTTGGTAACATTATACTTTATAGCAAAATGCATCATAATAGGATGGAAGTAGCACAAAAACTAAAACTTGAATTGTGGTAATTTCACAGGAATCCAAATCCTGTATGGAGATTGAGCATTAGCAGGAACAACGGTTTGTAACAATATGAAAACCAGACATCTTTTTTTTTTTTTGTTAATCTCAAATCTGGGGAATGGGGTATGACTTGTATAGACTTTTTGACATCTAAGCCAAAGAAAATTGCACATGCAAATGGAAAAGGTACAGTACATTCACAGAAAACTTTTAAGTGAAATAACTTGGATGTTTACAAGTGTGCTATAGCAATGGGAGAGTGTTTGTGGACAGAAGAACAAATTGAAGAAAACATATAGGACTCAGCTGCATCTCTGAGGACCAGTGCATTGAACAAAACGCAAAATAGATTTGTTTGTTTGCAAATGGCCGCCGTCAAAACATACACCGGGGAGAGAGCCGGCAGAGCTCTACAGGGACACCGCAGCCAATGATTGTGCCGAGCCAGGATGCTTCTTTTGCCTTTCCCTCATTCTTTTATAAATTCACTTTTGTCAGTATTGTCCTAGGAAAGGCATCGTCCATCGTTTTCGTGTAAATGTGAATGGTTCCATATGGCTAGATAAGATACACTTCGTGAGGTGCACTAAGTAACTTTTCACCTGCTACTCTCTGTGGATATATTATGTGTAGAACTCAATTCAATCTGTAACAGCTCTCACTGAAATCGACAAATATTTGAGGCTGATTGGTCAAAGACTCGAAAACTTTTTGCAATTACAGCCAGGTGGATTTGTGAACTCATAAATATCATGAGAATTCATCTTGCCAGGTTAATGTTATTAGTATGACATAATGATTTGATTGACAATCTTGAATATAAGACCCTCAAAGATACAGTTACACTTCGTACTTAAGTATCGCCCATCAACCTTAATTATGCACCAAAACCGCTTATGTATTTTTGGTTTTAAAGTAAGCTACTACTACTCTCCTCCTCTTTTACATCGTCTATTTTTACCTCCAAGTGTCTACACCACTTCCCTCCTTTATCTCCAGTACAGCTGTGTGTGTAATACTTTTCATTAAGAAAGCCGCAATTAGCCAAGCTCTTCTTCTTTAGATAAGTCACCGGCACTTCACTTCACATATCTGAGCCAGTTCTCGTCTCCCGCGGCGACGGGCTGTGTTGGTGTGGATGTCTGCGTGGATGTTGGTAATTCATGCATCACTCAGAGGCCAGAGAGCACCTGTCTGGAAGGGAGATAGTGGGAACTAAAGAAAACATATTTTACCTCTCCTCTCCAAATGAGCGTAATTCAGACTTGATGGAGATGATGGCGCTGTGCGGAGCTATGTTCACTAGCCCGGTACTTACTAAAACGGCACTTTCAGGTTGCAAATATCCCTGCTATACTACCGCGGCAGCACTTTGTAACAGAACTATTGTGGAGATTACTTTGAATAGGAGGGAGATTTGGGCACATTTTGGACTAGAACAGGAGAAATACATCCCCAAGGCGAGCAGCGGCACCATTCATGGCAACAAAACATTTCTGTGGCTCTAGACGTGAATGTGTCTACATATATACTTTCCACTGTATAGATCTATCCATAATGTGAAGAAAGTATACATAATATTTAATACAATAGCCTGCTGGATTTAGTTTTTGTTTTTCCAAAGTACTACTTGGCTTGGTGGAATAATACATGGAAAATATGAAGCATTGTCTTAGCCCAGTCTTTTTAAATTGTAAAAAAAAGTGGAAAAATATAGGAAGTATTGCAGTTTTAGAACATAATGATGAGGTCACACTAGGAAGACTCCATAAAAAAGACAGGCCTAATTATTGCATGAGGAACACTGTTTAAAATAACGTTTAACAAAATAAAGTTGCTGTCATATTTTATTTGTCAAATAATAAGTATTGTGCAGATTTGACCCAGTGTACAGTATGGTTGTTATTTCCAATCAGGAAGTTAAAAGTATAAACAAGATAAAATGCTGAACTGTGGGGAAAAAGTCAAATCTGTAGCAAAACTGTGAATAGAATCATATTAACTTTCTTTTTATAAGATGCTAACCTGTCATAAGCTCTCAAAATTACCAGACTGGGTGACGCCTTTCTATGAGGAGTTTGTCTGTTCTCCCCATGCTTAAAAATGTAATGCGACAGAACTAAAATGTATTGCTATAGAACTTTCTTGGTATAAGGAGTCATGACACAACATGCCCTCAACCATTATAAGAACAAGTCAAAGAGTGTCATTTATGTCAAAGCTGTAGACTGTTTATATAAATGGACATAGCTAATGCGCTAGCTGCCGCATTTCAAATAGGGAGTGATCATGGGTGCACTTTCATCAGCTCTGGCTCCAATTCAGTTTACAGTGTAAAGTTGTCACCCCTCTCTCTGTAACTGCTGCAGTGAGCCTCGTCATTTTGGTCTTATAATGTTCGTATTGACCCGCTCTACATGATCCTGGTATTTCGCTATTGTGTCCGTAAATCAAGATATGAACATTAATAACAGCCAAGTCAGGCACCTTCTTTCCCTGGAGTTGCTCCCGCTAGCATTAGCAACAGGTTTGATTGACATCATTGCTAAGTGCCCGCTCCGTGCTAATCCAGCGGTGCGTGCGGGAAGGGGTGTTACCTTCAATAACCTCGCTCCGGATTCACTCTTTGGTTGCTGCTCTTTGGTTGCTATGATACTCGAGGTCGGAATTCCAAATATGGAACTCGGTTCCAAATTCGCCTCTATAACTGTGCTATGCTGCACAACTGCTATGGGTGAAGTCACACTCACTTAGTCCATTTCCATTATACATTCTATGGTCAAAGCAGAGGGGCCAATTGCATAATTGTTGTTATGTGGCAGGAAGGTAGACCCATGAGAAACCAAGTACAGGAATTATCCAGACTTGTGCGAATATGCTTTATATATACTTTATATACTATATTCTTTATGCTACAGATACATGGTTGAATCATCTACTGTACATGCAACCATTAAAATGAATACAAACAGCTAAAAATAGCAACAGCAGAAGTATTACCTTAAATAATACTGATGTGTAACTCACCCAGATCATTGTCTTAGCTGGGGTGTCCAACGTTATTCTTATCTTTATTTTTCTTTCATAGTTTATATTCAAGCATAATTTTGTCATAAAGTTAGACTACTGCTGCAATTAATACTGTATCACCAAATTTTATCACATTATATCAATTTCAGACATTTTAGTACAGCCCTTATTCCACTCGCCCAAAAAATCATGCAAATTAGTACTAGCGATGTGCCAAAGGGTTTGTGACAGCTAGGGACAAGTTACATAGATTTAAATAGCTACTTCATCCGCTTATGGTTTGAAAATCACCCGGCTACCCAGCTTTAAAGCCACAGTATGTAACTTTTTTTTGCCAAAAAATAGATTAAAACAAAAGCATGTTTTTTTTTTGTGTTTATTGCACCGAAAAACATAGAAAAACATGCGTCCTTACTGTGAGCGGGCTTACATCTCCATATAACAGAATCTTATTTGGCCTATAGGAGGGCGTCCTCCTGCTTGTTTCCATGGAAATGTTGTTCCTTTGCCTATAATATTGCACAGTATGGCATAAAACCTCTCCATGGAAAATATTCCGAAGTATGGTTTTAACTTTCTGCTTCCATGGAATCATGCTGTTCAGTTTCCACAAGTTACATACTAGCACTTTAAGTCAAACTAGTCATTGTCATGTTGTCTTCTTGTTGGTATTGTTTACCCTTGGTCTTGATCTTACCTTGAAACATAAATTCTTCCTTTAAGTCAATATTACAGCCTAACCTGCTCTAATGACCAGCTAAGTAGGATCTATTTGATTAACTCATTAGCTCTTTAATAATGAATGCTAGCTGGCGAAGCGATCTTTACTATTGACGGTGTTGACATTCTTCGCTCCCTCATTGTGTCTATGTTAGCTCGATATGCTAACGACACCGGCAAGCTAAATGCACGCAGAGAAAAAAGAATCAGTATCCAGTATTTAGAGGGGCAACAAACCAACCACTGAAAACTATTAGTCAACGTAGCATTTAAGACTCCCTGACCATCTATCCCTTAACCGGCATTGACTTCCAAATGGGACATGGATCGACTTCAGAGGGAGTAGCGGTAACAAGTGTGGCCTTGGAAGGGGACATCTATCTACTTCAAAGGGCTCATGCTCGAAATGTATTTGATTCCAATGGTGTGTATACAAAACAGCATTAGCGCCGCCAGCTAAGTCCATGCAAGGTAATGGGGTTCTTCACCTCACGAGGCATTCAAAGGTTGAGGACATGAGCTAGTTAGGGAAGGAAACAATGTGAGATTAGCTTAAAGTTGCGCTGTGCAACTTTTCTGTCATCTGTTATGGGTTTTCCTGGAATGCCCCTTCGTATGGCATTAAACTTATCCATCTTGACATTTTTTTTTTTTTTTTTCATGCCTCAGTACAATACAAATATGAACATGGAGGCTATTTTTCATAAAATAAAGTAACACGATTTCAAAATAAAGAGTTTTTCATTAAAACCCAAGTATGCCACTGTTAAAAATATTGTAGACAATGATTCCCCATTGTCCACCTCAGAACATAAGAGATCTAACTGAAAATACAAAAATGAAAAAAGATGGCTATAATAGAACTTTTGCATAACTTAGGTGGTTTTCACACGTTAGTGGCTCTGGGGACCGACCCCAGTGCGCACTAGATTTAGTTCTGTTTACTTTACTTTTAGGTCGGCCTTGTTCACACACACACCGCATCATTCACCCCAAACACCATGAGCCACGTGAGAGTCCATCAGCTGATCAAAGAACTTATTTCTATGACAAAGCGCTTCAAGCAGACAGAGCCCTGTGAATACACGTGCACACGCTCGCTTCCCCTATACAGGGTGGTCTCTTCTTTCACCTGTGAGGACTGTACGCGCTTGTGGCGGAGGAGAAAAAGCTTTTGGAATGATATATAGACAGACCTGTGCAGACAGACCCAGGCTCACCTGCCCAGACAGAGGTAGGAGGAGACTGCCGCTGATATTAAATTGAGCCAAATTGCCTCGTCAGACGAACGTGTCAAACAGCAGCTCTGCGGCGCCCATTCATGCAAATATACATGATCCGAGTGGGGTTTTTGCACAATTCTAAACACTTTTACTTGCACCATGGACTGCATAGGTCGGCCTGAGGTCAGCCTTGTTCACACCTCACTCGCCCCGCTCCAGGGTGCGAGTGGAGCCGCTCTGAGACCTCCTGCTTGAAGCGTGCTCGGAGCGGCCTTTTAATGTGGTTCAGAATGTGACTGTTGGGTTCACACAGGCCCAAGCTCACCGCTCTCGGAGTGCATGCTCTTTTCGTCACTAGTGGCAGTGTGAAAATGACCTTAAAGAAGACAGATTGTGCTTGTGTCTGCTAGGCAGTTATAATCTGTGACATTATGACCTCTTAAATCGCAATATTCAGAGCAGTGGGCGTGTACTGGTGACTGTGAAAATGGAGGTTGATCAGAGCAATGATGTCTTGAATACAGGAGAATAAAGATTACTCAAACATGCATGAATCACGCTGAATACAACTTTGAGAAGGTAAATGAGAAGAGGAAAACTATAGCAATGTTAAAGGCTCTATAAAGTTGATTTCTGTTGATGTCTGCAAAGTTCCATCAGAAGAAGTTCATACCATCAGTAGCATCCATGTAGTTTACAAACCAATGCTGCTGAAATGTATTTTGTTCAATTTTAGTTTCCTGTTACTTTTTCTTTAGGTCACTTTCTCCAGTCACATTACAATCTTGTATTGTATTGTATTATCTGTATAATTGTTTTTTGTTGACTTTTATGTGAAAACACTCAAACAATACATTCAAGTGTTAGCAAGAAATTCATCTTTGTTAGCAAAAAAAAGCATCTATTACCTCACTGCTCTAAATACAATGTGACACAAGCAGGGTCATTCGCTCCACTCAGGACTTGGGCACGGAAAATTAGGCCAAAATTCATGCAGCAGTCACGGTTAAGCTAGCACCACACTAACCCCGGGCTGCCCTCAGGTTGGCCTACACATAGACTCACTGACTATAAAACTGTTGTCTATAACAGTGTCTATATTGGTGTCGGTTGGTGACTTTTAGGAAGAAGGAATAATAACATCTAATTCTAATTTGAATGTTCATCATGTTGTTACCATAAACTGTATGAAGAAGTGGATTAAGTGAGTGTGACGTCACTCATAGCGTTCAGCTCCAGGCAAATGAAGCTCATCAAGGCTAGAAGTTAAAGCGGTGAATTTAGAGCCGAGTTCCATATTTGGAATTCGCGAGTATCGTAGCAACCAAAGAGCCAATCCAGAATGTGGCTGTTAAAGGTAACGCCCCTTTCCGCCCGCTGGTTTAGCACGGAGTGGGGACTTATCAACACTGTCGATTCAAACCTGTTGCTAACGCTAGCAGGAGCAACCTCGGGGAAAGAAGGCGCCTGATTTGTCTGTTATTAATGTTCATATCTTGAATCACGGACGAAATAGCGTAATGAAAACACTAGGATCATGTAGAGCGGGTTAATATCAACAGTTTAAGACCAAAATGGCGAGGCTCACTGCAGCAGCAACAGAGGGAGGGGTGAAAGTTTTTCAGTGTAAAGTGAATTGAAGCCAGAGTCGATGGAGTCAGAAGCGCAGCCCATGATCACTTCCTATCTGGAACGCGGCGGCTAGCAGGTTAGCTATGTCTATTTATATATACAGTCTATGGTTGCAACTTACCAGATTGGAGTGTTCTGCCCAGCGACACAATGACAGCATGGACGATTTCACTGTTCTTACACAGCAAATATGGGTTCCACGTCTAAACAATGGCCTCATGTGGCTCAGGAGTTTCAAGATGTACTATGTAACTTTTCTGGTGGGGGTCTCCATGGATGTTATTCCATTGCCTAGAATTATCCAAATATACGCTGTGCTGTAGAACATTCCAGGCAAAGCACTAACATCTTTGTGGAGAGATGTGGTTAGCAAACCTGCCCCTAGAAAAATTACATAGTATTAGTAGTACCTTATTCCAGATTGACAGCAAATTTGCAACAGTACATTTAATACAATACTCTTCTTATCCAGAACTCTCTTTTTAAAATGACGTCTTATTTGCGCTAAACTAAACAAAATTAAATGAAACTATTATTCTGTATATGTACATAGCCGGCTTACAGTGATCTATGGATGCATGTGTTTGGACTGCTCATGAGGAGTGTACTTGGTGAGAGGTTAAGTTTAAATTTGGGACCCGCTGGTTGGGGAGTTCACTCTGGGTTAGGGAGCACATCCAAATGAGTGTCCTTCCCCAAACGGAATGTGCAGGGTCAAACCATGGCCACAGGGTTTTAATGGGACTACGTGCTACATAGAAACGAGGATAAAACGCTTTTTACATTTATATTGTTGGAGAAAAGCCCAATTTTGTAATTTGTTTCTTTGTCTAGGCCGGCCACTACAGAGAAGTAATACATAAAAAAAAAAAATCATTAGTCACTAGTAATCATTTCAACCAGTTTTAATTTGCAGCTATTCTTTAAAAACACGTATTATGCAAAATTGCCTTTTTTGAGCTTTTAACCATGTTTTACTGTCATTAAAATCATACCCGGAGTTGTATTTTACTCCATTCACACTTGTTTCATTGATCCAAAATCGTCTTTTCTGAGCACTCCAAAATGCTCCCTTCGCATTTTGCCCAAATTGTTGCGTCACAGGTACAAATGTGGACATCTCCTATGCAGTTTGTAAAGCCATACGCCATCTCTGGACTCAAACTGTGATCACAACAAACGTATAGCTCCATTAGCATAGCAGTCACGTTGCCTAATGGCCTCATTTGTTTATTTTCCCAATGTTCATTCCCGGTAGCTCCAACACCTAAACACCTAAATGGCTTGTAAATGGAGGTGTAGTTTATAAAAGGTGTTTTCCAAATGTAGACATAGTTAGAAAATGTGAAGTACTTATCCCTAGGTGACCAAAAGCAAGTTTAATGGGGAATGAAAGGATGCATAATAAGTATTGTTTAAATTAGCATCATTACTTTTCACCCTATAGAGAATTAGAAGAGCTTCATTGAACAAATATTTCTTTCTTTGGTGCACAGATGCAGGCAGAAGACATTGTAGAGATGTCTTCCCTCTGGGCCTGGACTCTTGAGGTAGTAGAAGATACAGGATAGAGGACTGAGGAGAGTAGAGTGATGAAAGATGTCCAGGGGGAGATGGGGAGGAGGTGCGGCATGCAGTGGTAAAGAGTAACTGGAATGCAGTAATGAAGGCTGAGGAACAGGTGAGTTCTGGGGAGAGGTGGAGGTAGGCGGAGGCCGGAGATAGGTCTTCCAGGCTGAATTTACGCTTATCCACATTACATTACTTACATTTGTATTGCTCTGTCCAAGCTTGACAAGCCTCACAGCGCTACAGTGTAGTCATTATTCATTCAGTCGGGTCTAACAAAAGCTTATTTCTCAGTGGTGAGAAATAATATGTGTAAGCACAGAGAGTAGGGTATAGGCATGTTTCCACTGACGCTGGTACCCTGACCAGTTCGCTTTGGAACTTTTTGCTTCGTTGTAGATTTTAGAGCAGTTTCCATCTGTTGTCTCTGGACAGATTGATGGTAAAATCAAAAGTCACACATAAAACAAAACACAAGGGAAGGCTCACATCAATGTGCAATTCACAGCTCATTAAGTCACGTCCTAGAGTAAACGCTAAACTACTTAAGCTTTGTTTGCGTTCAGCAGCGTTTTGGCCTGTCTTTACGTAATGCACTGGGTTTGTTTAATGTTAAGTGGATTATGCGCTGGAAATATCATTTTCAGACGCGTGTACTGTGCATCAATAGGTTTGTTTTGTTAAGTATGTCGGCGCAACATATAAGTTTCCACTTCTAGTTCTGTGCCGGAGCCGCTCTATTGTTTGCATGGACACGGACTTGTGTGTTTGTGTCATCAGTGGCTTAAATGAATATAAAGTGCAGAGTGGAAGGCTGGCTGCAGGCGATTAGTCTGACCTCCAATATTAAACCTTTATTTCCCTGGGTACTCCACATATTAGACCATCCTCCGGCTCTTTCACTTCAGGGTTGGTCCAGCACACACTAAGATACAACTCAACTGGGAGCATACAGCACATGTTTACTCTTACACATCTGCAATGACATGAATAACTCCAAGGTTGACATATGCAAAATTGAAATCCTTAAGGTTATCAGATTGCTGTGAACCCAGCCGCAGATGAAAAAAGCATAGACTCTTGAATCCCTGTCACCTTACCACCTAAATCCAGCTATTTAATCCCAGATCGGATAAATCCAGCAGGGTGGAACAAATAGCATGGAAAAGACTGACAAGACGATGGGGGAAAATGTCAGGAAATCCATTGGAATTCTAGCATAAGCCGCGATGGGAAGCACCGATTAACACAGCCCTTGTGAAATACGTAGTTTTTTTGCAGACGCATGAGTGGCACTTGGATTAAAGAATATAAAGTGTAAGGAGCGATTCTTATTCCCCGTTTTCGGCTTAGTCTCAGAGATGGAGGGGATTGTGGATGCCTGGTGCAGTCCCGCATGCTTCATTTGCCTTATTGAGCCTTATACCTGGTCTTATAAGCAGGGGTTTAGCCAGCCACTGCAGTGTGGATGGGTCAGGCAAGGACAGTCGAAAGGAAAGTTGTAAAAGTTTGAATATATAAAGATTTATAATAATACACTGTACTTTTATGAGCCTCTGGTGCAGTTTAACAAGTTAAATTATTCACAGTCTTCTAAATGTCTTTTGGTTTATCCTTAGGTCTGCATATGTTATGAAATGCGTATAAAGTGCCGGATTCAAATTGGACATAATGGATGATTTATTTAATTTTGATTTGCTTAATCTGATCAGTATTAAGGACATTTCACATTTATATCAATTTGTTATTGCTGGGTGTTTAATCCAGATGCCCTTCCAAATATAATCTTTTATCGAGCTTTAAATGTACTACATTTCCAGGGGACAATATAACATTGTTAAATGGTCAAAAAAGTCAGTTCAGTGTGTTCTTTAAAAACTTTTGTCCATTTCTTTTGCGATTGCTAAACTAGGTCTAAACCAGGACTAAAGACTGTACTGAACCAGGACTAAAGACTGCACTAAACCAGGGCTAAACTAGGTCTAAACCAGGACTAAAGACTGTACTGAACCAGGACTAAAGACTGCACTAAACCAGGGCTAAACTAGGTCTAAACCAGGACTAAAGACTGTACTGAACCAGGACTAAAGACTGCACTAAACCAGGGCTAAACTAGGTCTAAACCAGGACTAAAGACTGTACTGAACCAGGACTAAAGACTGCACTAAACCAGGGCTAAACTAGGTCTAAACCAGGACTAAAGACTGTACTGAACCAGGACTAAAGACTGCACTAAACCAGGGCTAAACTAGGTCTAAACCAGGACTAAAGACTGTACTGAACCAGGACTAAAGACTGCACTAAACCAGGGCTAAACTAGGTCTAAACCAGGACTAAAGACTGTACTGAACCAGGACTAAAGACTGCACTAAACCAGGGCTAAACTAAGTCTAAATCAGGACTAAACCAGAGCTAAAGACTGCAACTAAACCAGGGCCATTGTGTATGTGTAAACCAGGACTAATATATATATATAAAATTTAAAAATGCCACTTTCCTCAAACATATATTTTAAATGCAATAAACGTGTAATTATTATCAGTTTCTAGAAGCATTACTTTTTTGGGAATATGCATAATGTGTGTCACTCCGAGAATAGCTGCACCCTCTTAGAACACCACTGCACCCTCTGTCAATTTGTTCTGGAGCCGGGCCTGGGTGACAGCACCTATCTGCCTCCCACAGCAAGTGACCAGGGTTAAATATGGCCTGACTGACTGTCCCCACTCAGGACTAATGAGGCGTGGAGAGGGGAGATAAAAGCACGTCATTAGCACATATATACTTCATGTTCAGTCACAACACTATGGAACAGTATGGGAAAGTGTTTAAGATAAGAGCCCTCACAAGGGTAGACCTTCACTTCACAATTAGGAGCTGTAATTATAGGGGTTAATGGCGAAAGGAAGTGGAGTTTTGTTCATTTTAAGGGGCACTAAGGGTAATGAGCTCAAGAGTCCCACCCACTTAGAAGCTGCAGTTCCGGAAGTACATTTTTCAAGGTATTTTTTTGGTTTTTTTTATAGACTATTTGAAAAGCATAACCAACAACAATAAAACATGTTTAATAGGTTGCAAAAAATAAAAAAAATAAAAGCAAAATGAGAGAAAACTGAGGTTCGACTCAACTTATTCCGGGAGTCGCTATGGTCGCCGCTATTGTCATTTGGGTTGTATTACTTTGCATGGGGCTGAGGATCTTGACAGTAAATAAGTTCTATAGGGACTAAAGAGCCGTTTTAAAGCCTCCAGAGAATCGGTGCAGTGTTGACTTGTTGGTCACATGAACATCGAACGTTTCACACAAATGGACTTACTTTATATCAGATCTTAGCTGCAAAACTTTTCCCAAATTCTCCATCGAAATGAATGGGAAGTGCCACTACAAAGACAGCGCAGTTTAGTCGCATTAACGAAAAGTGGGCGGGGCCGAATAAGGTCAATAAAAAGTATGGTATTAATACATTCATGCAGATATACTGTAAAAGCACCTCCTACGGTCAAAAGAGACCGCTGTGTGCTGTCTGCATCCAATTCTTACGCTTTTTCAGTTTTTTTTTTATCCTCCGTGAACTAGGGAGTGTGCTGTTTGCATGCTAGTTGTTGTTACCGTCACTGTGATAGTAAACAATGCTCGGGCCTCTGAAGGTTGTGAAGAGCGCTTACAAACTCATTGCGATGAATAATTAGGATGCTAGGAATTAACTTGGTAAGTAAGCGGTAAACATCGTTGCAAACTGTTTAAAAACTTGTTCTGTTTGTGAATTCAGCTGTAGCCCACTATGTTTACTGCCAGTCTCCTTTGAAAACACTATCTCCACTCATCATCAACTCACATCATCCTCTCTTACAGCAAAAAGGTCCCAGTTTGTGCTTGCCCGCCCTTCATTTGCATCATTGATTTTTCATAATAATTTAATCCACGATACCACTATAACCAGTTCCTACTTTCATTTACACTTTAAACCAAGAGCTCACTGCACATGCAAGAGTAAACGTAATCAATCTAACACACTAATTAACTCAAATGAGATATGCTAATTAGCTATGCATTAGATTACTAACAAAACAAAACAACGGTAAATCATGCAATCCAGGATGTTCATTTAAATATGCTATGATTGCAAAACAAAGACTATGCAAAGTGAGAGTAAACACAGGCCCTGTAATTAATATGGCATCAATATATTTATAGCGTATATATGATTCATGCCTTGTTCAAGCTTTATAAGTGGTAAAGAGTTTAAAGAGGCGGTTCACTTCTATGGGGTAAATATTTGCTAACACGTAACATATTTAGATCACCATATTGTTTTGAAAAGGCTATATTGCCCAAAAACAACACATTAACATGTTTAGAAGTTCAGAAAATAAGTCCCCCAAGATCGCTAGATTACTCAAACACACCAGGAGTACCAAGCAGGAGGATTTGTCGACAAAGTAATTTAATATTGAAATCATGAGACCTTATGAGCCATGTTCTTGCTGTTTTGAGAATGTTTTGAATCCTGAAACTGAACTGCCACGTTCAAACTTTATTATTAAGCTTATTAAGTTACTATTACATATTAAATCAAAATGGATGAAAACTAATGTTAGCCTGAAACTGATTTAGCCACGTTGTTTCCTGGCAACCTGAGCGTGTTGAAAAGCTGGGCAGAGGGCTGTATTCCCAGACTAGTATTTATGCTATAGTTAATGGCCAGTGTGGCGCAGCTGACAGGGGAGAGTGGCAGCGTTTCATCTTAGCTGTACAAAGCCCACGACTGCAGCCTGGATCAGCACGGCTCACATACTGATGATGGGCGGCCTCAGATGGACCAGGGCCAAACAAGGACAACACTAGCATTAGCGACAGGGATGCTAAGAAATATGTATATGTATAATTATGCAGGCAACTTCCCCCAAGGGCATCGTAACAAGTTTGAAGTCAATAACGTATTTACCGTATCAATACTTGCTGTGCCTGTGTTGTGTGGAGATAAGGTGTGTCGGCTGATTTAAATTTGCGAACTTTTTAATAGTACATTTTAATGATTTTCAGCTCGGTCTGAAACTTTATTTACAACTTTGCATGAAATATATTTGTGATTAAAATGTAACAGTACTTTCATTCTTTTTATTGTATTTCGCTTCTTTTATAGTTCTTCAAATCACTTTTCCGGTGGGGGTCTGTCACCCGCTTGTTTCTCCATTGAAATGCCCTTGCTTTGACTGAAATGTCCCACTGTATGGCATTAATACTGTATATCTTGCATATTTTCATTTACAGGAGGTATATTACAGCTGACCAGTGTAAAGCTCTGATAGACCAAATAAAGACACAGCGCGGAACATTCAGCTGCAAGTAGAGCAGCTGCCGTCCGCACATACTGATCACATACTTGTTTTCTGCTCTGACAGAGAGCGAAGCGATCAGGTGCGCGCCAGTAGGGGGTGCTCCCTAGCTGTGATCTTAAATCATATCTGGCCTGTGTTAGAAATTTGGAGGAAAATGACATTTCAGGGAAGATTGTACAAGGTCGGTGACCCCAGTGCATGTGCATTTGTTAAAGGTCCTATTTTACACAAAACTGACTCTTGTGAGCTTTAAGTCATAATAATGCATTTTATTTATAAGCGCCTTTCAAAGCACCCAAGGACACTGAACAAGATAAAATAAGATAAAACATATAAATACAATTAAAAAACATAACAAAAAACTGATTGATAAAAGATGTGTGCTTGGTTATAAGAGGTAGGACAGTCTGAACAGGTGAGTTTTGAGTCTGGATTTGAAGAGTGGAAGAGAGTCTAAGTTGCGGAGATCAGGAGGGAGAGAATTCCAAAGCTGGGGGGCTGCTTGAGAGAAGAACTCAGCCTAAATATGCTGTGTTTGTGCGTTAAACAACTGTGAATGAAACAACACAACTCCAGGTCTGTTTGTGATGAGGAAACAACATTATAACATAGATCAGAAAATGGTGTAAAATGGACCCTTTAAGCATCCAAACTAAACAAAACATGAACCAAAAGTTTATATTAACTAACCTATTGCATCTGGATGCCCCAGCCAAAATTGAAAGATGGGTCAAACGCAGAGAACAAAACAGGAAAACTGCAGTATTTCTTAAAGGACACACATTATGCATTATATGTATCTCAGCTAATAAGGAACATTCACTGATATGTTAATGTAGCATGCAGCTGAAATGAACACTAAAAGTGCCCAAAAAATGTCTACAAACCACTACTGCATTTTGAACTAAGATACATGTAGATTATGTATTTACTTGTATTAAGTGAGGTTGTTTGTGCTATGCTCATGAACAAGTGAGCGTATGTGACATTTTTTTTTATTTCTGAATCTGGCAGCAGAAATGCTTAACGAGTCTGGCGATGATTTAGGAGTTAAAAACTGTGCAGGGTTTCTACCTGTGATGCAACAATTCTGGGAATATTGATGAGGGACCAATATTATAACATGGATAAAAGCTCAAAAAAGTCCATTTTGCATAATGTGTGTCCTTTAAATCTCACGCAACCTCAAATCAGATACTGTGACTTCAAATTGTTACTCGAGTACAAGTAAAAAGTTTGGTTTCTACAGTTACTTTTAGATACTGCTAACTTTCTGTCCTTTGACTATTTCACTCTTTTTCACCTTCCCATTGATCAATTTGAGCTATTGTCTTCTAAACTTTGCTGTTGCCCCCCTGTGTGCTGCCGTAAACATCACCGCTCACTTCTTGTTCCAGCCCCGGAGACTCATGGGAAATCTTTGTAATGGCGTCCGTGACATTGCAAATCCTGTGTTTTTTGCATCATTCATGTCCAAGTCCGTCATATCTGCTGGTGTTTATCGCAGCTCATTACCGTCGCAACGGAAAAGTCAAATCCTCTTACACTGCGCTTAGACTGAGCCCTATTCCACCGGGACGCCAACCTCATTGACGCACCAAAACACACACGCTGATAGGCCTCACCCAGCGTTTAGACTGATCCCAAAACTCGAGGGACAGTCCAACTCGTTATGTGGAGGGTACATTAACTGAGAGATGTCTACATTGCTCAGTCATTACTTCTTGTTTATAAGAAACATTTATATAGGCAAGGCAAGTGTATTTGTACAGCACAATTCGTACACAAAGTAATTCAAAGTGCTTTACAGAAAAGGAAATCACAATACAACACAATACAACAAAACCATTAAATTCACAATACAACAAATCAAAACATAAATAATCACGATAAAATTATCATTAAGAGAATAAAAACCTTTCAGTCATATGCACAACTAAACAGAACCATTTGGAGCCTGGATTTAAACATTGTCAAAGTAGAGGCCTGTCTCACATCTTCAGGAAGACTGTTCCGGGTTTTAGCTGCAGAAAACTGAAACGCTGATTCCCCATGTTTAGTCCTGACTCTGGGCACCAGCAGGAGGCCGGTCCCTGAAGTCCTCAGAGTGCGAGATGTTTCATATGGCACTAACATGTGGGAGATGTACTTTGGTGCTAGGCCATGAAGAGAGCTGCTTTAAAGTCTATTCTCTGAGCCACAGGAGCCAGTGCAGAGACCTGAGCACAGGACTTATGCGCTCGTACTTCCTGGTTCTAGTCAGGACCCTCACAGTATAGTTAAAAATGACTATCCTGTTAACGCGCACTTCTTGATTATTGGAAAGAAAAGGAAAAAAAAACACTTTATAATTAGAAGGAGACAGTACACAGCAGACCAATAACAAACAAATATAAACACACTTTTATTGTATACAGAAAAAACTTTAGTAATAATGTTTCTTAATGCATTTCCTTTTAATAGAACAACATGCAGCAATATAAATTTTATGTGGACCGGTCGTTATCAAACAGCACCAAGTCCAATATTTCCGGCTTTAAAATCGTGTTGACATTTAGACATCATTAAATTCTAAAATATGAAAGTAAACCTTAGGGACAGTCCATCTCATTATGCAGAGTGTACATTGGCTGAAAGATGCTCCACTTGGCTCACCCGTTGCTTCTTATTTATCTTTCTCCAAGTGGGGCTGACTCCATCTGAGAGCAGTCTGGTCACCCAGGCAGACAACATAAGACGAGGCAACGTATTCTCTGCATAAACAAACCGAACATGGTGGACAGCAGAGAGAAGCAGCAATATTTGAATAATGACATGGACAGTACATATAACTTGAACGTCTTGGTTAAAATGTACTTCTGGAAGTTACATTTCTGTTTCAGCATGTTGTTGTTCCCAGTGTTGTATGTTGTTATCTTTCCTGTCAAACTACCAAACTTTACTCCAAATGATTGTAATGCATTCTCTACATTTGATTAACTTGAATTACTAATACTATTTCCTTTGTTGAATCTCCCTGAGCTCAGATGGGCATGATTGACAGGTGGATTAGCCAATCAGGGACGTACATGGGCATCCGTATGGTCAGAATTCCTAATATGGAACTCGGCTCTACTCTTTATACAGTCTATGGACAAGACTGATATCCCTCTGTCTAAAAAATACTGAGAGATTTCATGGACTTGTCAGGCAAATTTCCTTCCTCTTGGGTATTATTTTGAAATCACAATACTGACACAAAACCGCAGTTTTGGCACTAGCAAACCACAAGATGGCAACCCTCATTGAATTGATATCAGTATTTGGCCAGAGAGATATTTACACTCCCCTTTAATCAGGGAGAGCAGATGGGCCTAAGGTCTGTGAGCCGCAGCCATGCCTTTAACCAGCACCAAAGTCTTGGCACTTGGGAGTTTGTGGTGCAGGGATGAGGGCTGTGCTCCATATTTTTTCACACCAAAGCACTTTCTAGTTCCAAATAGCTGCGTTCTTATATAATTTGGGATCATTTATTATTATTTGCCCATGAAATAGGAGATTATGGTAGACACTTACTTAAGATACGATTTACAAAAATGTTGAACCCTTTTTCTACAGATACATTACATACTGTACTTAACCACAAATTATACTTTTTGTGAGGCTTGTATTAAGGCTAAAAAGGCCGTGTTTGTGGCATGTGCGCAGCAATACCTTCAGTTACATTAGACAAAACTAGATAGGCCAGCAAAGTAAACAAAATAACTTTTTTTTTATAATCTCTATGACTTTACTTTTTACAATCCTGATCTTCATCATAAAGTGCCTTGTACACAAAAAGCTTCAATAAATATGTCCTTTTTTTTGTTTTTAAATACTTGCTTTATCCATGGGTTTCAGAATGATGAAAAATGTGTTACCATAGTTACCGTAGTGATTAACAACTTAAAGCAAAATATTATATCCTTTGAACAGTAAAAAGTCACTGAAAAGTCATTTTTAAGAGGAAGCTGAAACTCATGAATAGATGTCTATCGCCCAGGCAACAGAGACCCCATATTCTTATTTGACCCAATGCACTGTGTAATCTTTTATTTTATTTTTTTTCATTACCTGCTTGTCTCCATGGTTATTGCTTTGCCTAGAATGTCCACAGTATGGCATAAAATGATAAATACATATCTCCATGGAGACGATAAAAACACTTGTAATAAAATAAATACAAGGTGGATAAGTTTGATGCCAGACCATAGACTGTATAAAGAAGTGGACTAAGTGAGTGTGACGTCACCCATAGCGTTCGGCTCCAGTCAAATGAAGCTCATCGAGGCTAGAGCAGTTACAAGCCTGTTGCTAACGCTAGCAGGAGCGACCTCGGAGAAAGAAGGCGCCTGATTTGTCTGTTATTAATGTTCATACCTTGATTTAGGGACAAAATAGCGAAGTAAAAACACTAGGATCTTACACAGCGGGGTGATACAAACATTTCAAGACCAAAATGAGAAGGCCCACTGCGGAATTTACAGATAGAGGGGTGATAATGTTTCAATGTAAAGTGAATTGGAGTTGATGATTTGGTTAGCAGGTTAGCTATGTCCATTTATATACACAGTCTATGTGCCATACTGTGGAAATTTCCGGGCAAAGTAATGATATCTCGACTGACACAAAGCAGATGGCAGACCCCCTACCAGAAAAAGTTACACAGTGTGCCTTTTATCAAGTTAGACCTTTGAAATGTTTGTCCAGTTTCAGTCCAGCAACATATTTTGCCCTCAGTTCACTAAGCTCACCACCTGCAATGTCCCTTCTGTGGCACCAGTTGGCATTTGGAGAGGGATAATGAAACTCTTTTTTGTATATACCAAATACTATGGGCCAAATGTCCTTATGAGTCACTGCTGGAAATTGCAGTTGGGTTTTGGGCTCAGAAGGTCTCCATAAACTGACTGCGTTCCTAGGCCTGTCATGATAACAATACTTTTTGGGGGTCTCATTATATATGTAAGCTGAGTACTTAAGTGTTGCATTCTGTTACTATTGTACATTTAGAATTTTTTTAACATAATTCTGCTTATGGTTTGGTTTCAATATTATCGTTTATCATCTATATTTACTTCAGCAATACGTCACACTTCAAAATTTGTTACGGTACCGTATCATACAGGCCTAAATGTTCCCTATAATTAGCTTATTCAAAGTTATATTTTGGTTGAAATGCTGTATTGTCCTGCATTTGAGTGCTCCAAAAATTGTCGTTTTCCCCTACCCCCTATCTGTGCCAGCTGATCTATACTTACTCGCAATTACTCAAAACATTCAGAGTCACACGTGTAGGGTTCAAACATTTTTCAACAATAATGGAAATTTTTCAAAGTAACTGGAAATCCGCTATGAAAAGGCGGGGGGTTTTCAGTTCTGCAGTTTTTACGAAGAAGAAATAAGAGCATTAAAGGATCAGAATTCACAGGCTTCAAATGGCTTACAGTAGGTAACAATTGCAGTTACAAAATACAGCCTTAGATCTAGGTCGCCAATTATAGCAATCTGCTGGACCCTTCATTTCACTGTTATCTGAAGAGCTGGAGCTGTGGTTCACAATCACTGCTCCACGCCAGTCAAGGCAGGCGCTGGGTTGATGTGCTTTGTGAATGAAGAGGTGGGCAGTTTACAATTTTTTCAGTCCTATGTAATTTTGAAGCTCTCGACGTCATTGCGATATACAGCAATATGGAACAACACGGGACAATGAGATATTATAGGGGAGGGGACAATTGTCTGTGGTTGGTGATTCGTACAACGTAATAAACTGCTTTTAGAACTTTTAATCATGTTATAGTTGTTTCCCCTGACCATTTATACTCTCTTGTTTTTGGAGTGATTCGTGCATTTTTGAGCAATCTTTAATCGCTTATTTTCAAGACGCTATATTGCTGATCAACTCCGGTTTCACTGTCCCCGGCGCACGCCCACTGCTCTGTACTTACTTCGTTCTCCAGTTTCATTTTCATAATTGGAGATACGCGCAGGATTCGGCAGCGTGCTGCAGCTATCCATAGGAGGGGCTGACTCTTTGTTGTGATGACGTTTACGGCGACGTCAGCTTTCATTGGGCACCGCAGTTTTCACCGAACTCAGCGGACTTATTTCTTTTATTAAGTCATTTTAGAGGAATATTGCAATTTAAAATGTGCACATATCACATAATGATCCATGGATGTCATAGATTCTAACTATATAGCAGACTCAAGCACAATATGTCTTCTTTAAAGCTTGAAAATGATTTTAGTCCAGCTGAACTGTGTCCAAGCACAGAAAGCCCCTAAACTCCAGTGTTTGTCCAGTGCCCAGGCCTCGGACTTTGGCACGGTTGGAGGAGGTGGACCAAAACACAGCACAGTTGCTCATGTACGTGCACTCGTTGGTTCGGTTGTGCAGGTGTGAGTTAGTAATGGGACTTTCAGCTCCTTTGTGGGATCTGAATCTTAAAGATCAGTTCATGTCAAAGAGCCGTTCAAAAGACTGGCTCTTTTTATATTTAATTATATGACAGAAGCCAACATGAGAAGTCATTTTATCTACAAATTAATCACAGAAAGAAATGACCAGAGTGAAGGTTTAGATGTATTTAAAATGGTTCAAACTGAGAGTGTTCAAACTGATATATATAAAAAAAAATCTCATTCTCCCCCTCCGCGGGTGGTCTCATTCTTTTTCCACGCTCGGGTCCTCTACCAGAGGGCTGGCAGCTTGAGGGTTCTGCGCAGTATCTTTGCTGTTCTAAGTACTGCTCTTTTCTGGACTGACATGTCTGATGTTTTTCCTGGGATCTGCTGTAGCCACTCCTCCAGTTTGGGGGTCACTGCCCCGAGTGCTCCGATGACCACGGGCACCACTGATGCCTTCACCTTCCAGCTCTTCTTTGAGCCCCTGGTATTTCTCTAGTTTCTCATGTTCCTTTTTCCTGATGTTCTTGGTCTTGGTACTGTCCACCACAACGGCTTTGCTCTGTTGTTTATCCACCACCACAGTGTCCGGGTGGTTCGCCATCACCATTCTGTCGGTCTGTATCTGGACGTCCCACAGGATCTTGGCTCGATCATTCTCCGCTACCTTTGGAGGTGTTTCCCGCCTCGACCTTGGGATCTCCAGTCCGTACTCTGCGCTGATCTTTCTGTACACTATGCCCGCCACTTGCGTTGGTTCAGCTTTAATCAGGATACCAATGCGTACAAATTAGAAAGAAAGAGATTCAGCTCTTTCCAAAACTAAGATCCGGTTCCAGCTGTAAGGAACCTTTCAAAAGAGCGACTTGTTCACGAACGTCACATCACTAGTCAGGCTCTTTTCAAAAATCCTAAAGTGAACGCAGCCTATCAGACCATGGTCACTCGGATATTTGTATTTTTTTCAAAGCTGCACATTGTAAATCCATCCCCCAGACTTACAACAGAAGTTACATTCAATCTTGTATTCCTCCCTGTCTGCTTCTGTTACAATTGTGTTGTTAGATATCTCCCCGGCTTGACTTGGCTTTTGGCTTTATTGCCTGCCACGCAGTTATCTCATGTTGGCTGTTGTTAAAATGACAAAATAATGGCAGCTTTTGAAGAGCGATGAGTCAAAGCAGAAGTGTGTTAGCGATAAAGGCGTCGAGCACTCCGGGTCGAGAGGGTGAGCACTGTCACATTAAACCAAAGTGAAAAAGAAGCTGATGGCGCAGTGACACATAACAGCCCCGAGCAGGAGAGAAGCCAAGCAACAGAGACTCACCTGGAAAAACAGACCTCCGCCAAGGCACTGGTCAGTCTCGCAGTGGTTAATGCATTCAAATATTTTACGAAACATTAACACGTACTACACCTTAAAGCCACAGCGTGTAACTTTTTACCCAAAACAACTGACTAAAATAAAAGTAAAGTTTTTAAAATGGGTTTGTGTTTATTGAAAAATGTTAGAAAACAAAGCGTCCTTACTGCCATTTTGGATGTTTTCATTGCCCTGAAAATTGCTGAAAAACATGTGTCCTTGCGCATCTCCATAAACCTGACTCTTATTTGGCCTGGAGGAGGGCCTCATCCGGCTTGTTTCCGTTCCTTTAAAAAGTAAAAAAAGGAGAACAGTATGGGATAAAACTTATCTCATGGAGAATGTTCCAAAGTATGGTTTGACCTTTACATTTCCATGGAATCATGTGATAAATGAAGTCTTTATTGATGTGTTTATAAAGGCTATTGAAAGTGCAGCTATTAAAACAATTACCAAAGAATCCTTTTTATAATTTTGTAACACATAGTAATTTATAGGCCAAAGGTCAGAACCAATGAGTTAGATGACGTTAACAGACTTTAAAAACACACAGGAACACTTCTCCGTTTCATTTCTGGAAAACAAAAGTTCTGAAGATGTCCACACAAAACTGTCTTTCTTATAATATCAGTAAATATAAAATGACTCAGGTATTAGTTGTATCACTACTCTGGAGCACCACAGGCGGGTACTCATCAGGGCTCTGCTGCACTGTCCTCACCTCATACCCCATACGAGCAAATGACAAGTGAGTATAGGCTAAACTAAAGGTAAAGAATCAAACTAGCCACCAATAGCTCTGTCAGAAGAGGCTTAATGCACTTTATAAGTTTGGATGCTCAATTCCAGTTACACATTTCAAACTAGTGTTGTGTCCTTGGGCAAGACTCTTGATCCAAATTGCTTATGTAAATGCATAAGGAGCGCAAAAGTAATAGCTTTCTGTATAGTGCAGATAGCATAGTCCAGAGACTGTTCCTTTTAATATTATTCTGTCTTCACACACACACACACACACACGTCTCAAACATTTTTCAGAATCAAACACATGGACAAACACCCATAAACTTGTATTTCTATAGAATTGCATAAGAAGGCAGAAATTGCACGAACGAAACTCGGGGGAAACCTTTTCAACATTCGAGGGATTAAACGTGTCCTCTAATCTCAGATCAAAAACGTGAGCCTGCTGCCTCGAGGTGCAACACGATTTAGACATTTTTATAGACCTATCTGTTGCATTCGGTGCGGCAGACGTTGCAGTATTTTATCTGCGTCTTCATCTGACAGCGGCTCAGTTGGTAAAGCCATTGTCCGCTGATCCGAAGGTTGGCGGTTCAAATCCCGCTCTCGACGTTAACGTGGCAGAGCGGTCGCGTCCGCTGACCCTCTGGTTGGCGTTGTGATCCCAGCTCCCACAGATGTTTGCGGTTGTTGTTGTGTCCTTGGGCAAGACACATTACCCACCTTTATCCCAGCGTCTGCATAACTATAAAAATGTGGCCATTTACAGTGAGACAAAGGTTCTTAGTCTCACTACACAGCTGGTTAAAAAGTGTTGTTACAACCTTAGCACTTTTGCTGATACGTTGGTACCACTATTGCTACTGCACCTCGGGGTTAAAGGTCAGCGTATTAAAGTGCGTATGACGTGCACTGTAGCTAGTCCATTACATCAGCCGAAACTTCAAGAAAAATGGAAAAATGACAAACTCATAAGAAGTTTAAAATGTTTATTAATTATTTGAAATGGTGGCTTGTAACAAAAGAAATAAGTGCATTGGCTAATTGCTTGTAATTTAATTGTTTAAATTTATACTTACCTGCGTTGTCTGCCACCTTGAGAACGTTCCGGGGCAGACAACTGTGCTGACGAGGAGGGGTGTCCAAATATTTTAGCTTTTTGAATATAAAAAATAAAACATGGTACGCTCCTAACTTAATATAGAGCTCTATTTTTGTAACTGGATTGATTGAATAAAGGTTAACACTGTTTTTGCCAAGGCTAACTTTTAAAAATATAGTTATACTTGCCGGTACTTACCCGCGCTGGAGTGTGGGGGTAGCCAATTAAGGGAGGTCCTCTGTAAAAGGAGTCTGCTCAGGGGAGGTGCTGTGTGTAGAGGCTGTTACTGTCATGCTGGTTTTAAAGTTGTCCCTGTTATTTTTGTAAACATTCTTCTTCTTTTGTTGGTAAGAAACGCACTTGGGTCTGCACTGGACCAGTCGTCTCAGCTCTGCTCTGTTCCTCGTTGAAACCGCTCTGAGGTTGCTGTCCAGCTATTTACGCCAATCAAGAAGCAATTTGTGAAGAAAAGTTGAAAATTATGTTGAAAATGACAAAAAGTGGAGCGTTCTGTTTTACGGAGTTTATACTGATGACGACACATTGGAGAATTATGTCCAAAAGTTTGATAAAATTTAAACAAGAAACACATTTTTTGATACTTTAAATATTATTTCAACAAAATAATGGTGTTTTCTTATATTTTATTTGTCAAATATTAATTTCTATGTTCATTATAGGAGTTTCCATAGCGTGATGTTTCCATAGCATTTCCAACCAGGAAGCAAAATTTGAAACCTTTTCATTTCAAAAAGTGTAAAATGTTTATTAATATCTTAAATATAATGATCTTAACTGTGTTTTAGTAAAATGAACAGTCCAGCCTGTCATAGGCACTTTAACTAAATGAATTAAATAACGATGTGTTCATTAGGCGACTCTAGCTCAGTTGTGTAGTGTGTTTGTCCACTGATCCAAAAGTTGGCAGTTCGAATCCCACTCACAACATAAATCATTGGTAGAGCGCTGTGTCCTTGGGCAAGACACTTAACTCACCTTGCCCCCAGTGTCTGTGTCCACTGGTGTGTGAATGTGTGTGTGAATGGGTGAGTGGTTCCTTGATGTAAAGCGCTTTGAGTGTCTTGAAGGTGGAAAAGTGCTATATAAAAATATAAAAATGTGACCATTTACCATTAGGAATGGAGACTGAATGGAACTTAAAGGTGCACTATGTAACTTTTCTGTTGAGGGGGTGCACCACATGCTTTATTCTATGGAGATGTTATTGCTTTGCCTTACATGTTCCACTGTATGGCGTTAAACCAGTCTATCTTGCATTCACTCAATTACAGGTTTTTATTGCTCATGTTGATTTATCTTTTTTTTTTACTCTCTTAGTGTTGCTACAGGTAACACTCAACACGCTTGTTTTAATAAGTGTAAAACATCTTTGGAAACAGAATGGCAAAGAATGCATACTGTGAGAAAAGAATATTAATAATGACACTATGTAAACATAAACTTTTTGGCTGGTTATATTTGTGAATCCCATCCAAGTTCTGGAGCCTAAAGGCAGCATTTGATGGCTTATGTTCCAATCAATATTTGCTTGTATTTTTTTGAGGATTGGTACACTGCTATATTAAAAATACACTGTACACTAGCTGCTCTGATTTGAGTGGACATGAGTACATTCGCATCTTACTTCTTTTGAGACCATGTGCGTTCAATCAGAACACGCCATGACAAGAAGGTGATTACATTGATTTCGGAAAGCACTTAAATTAAATTAAAGCAACACTAACTTTCTGGAGGTGGCGCATCACCTGCATGATTCTATAGAAAGTTAAAACCATATTTTGGACCATTCTCCATGGAGATAGATATGTTTTATGCCATACTGTGTATTATAGCTACAAGAACAACATTTCCATAGAAACATGCAGGTGGAGGCTCTTCTTCAGGCCAAATAAGAGTTAAGTTTGTGGAGATGCAAGCCCACTCAGAGTAAGGGCGCAGGGTTTTCAGCAGTTTTCAGGGTAATAGAAACATCCAAAATGAAAAAAAAACAAAACAAAAAAAAAACAACTTTTATTTTAGTCTATTTTGACTTAAAAGTTACACAACGGGGCTTTAAATTGCCTCCCAGTGTCAATCATAAACTGCAGAAAGAAGTGGACTAAGGGAGTGTGGCATCACCCACAGCGTTCGGCTCCAGTCAAACGAAGCTCATCAAGGTTAACAGTTATTGGGCCCAGTTTGGAGCTGAGTTCCATATTTGGAATTCTGACCGCGAGTATTACAGCAATCAAAGAGCCAATCCAGAGCGAAGCTGATGAAGGTAACACCCCTTCCCGCCCATACCGCTGGTTTCACACAGAGAGGGCGCTTAGCAACGCTATCAATCAAACCTGTTGCCTTCCGGCCTCAGGGAAAGAAGGTGCCTGATTTGTCTGTTATTAATGTTCATATCTTGATTTACGAACATAATAGTGAAAGGGTTATGGTTAATACGAACATTTCAAGATCAAAATGATGAGAGAGAGAGGGGCTGCATTTGTTGGAATTGGAGCCCGAGTTCGATGGAGCCGGAAGCGCACTTCCTATTTGGAACGCGGCGGCTAGCGGGTCAGCTAATTTGTACTTTGCTCATAATTCGAAAGTATTATATCCTGAACAAATAAAATTGAACTTATTTTGTGGTGAAATTCAAAGCGTCTTTCTTTGCACACCTGTGACTGCTTTCGTTCATTATGTTTTCTATTATGTTGAACTTCCTTTTACGTTTTACAGAATGCCCTTTAAGTCCACACTTTGACAGGTAATATTTGTACCTGTCAGCCCTTACTTACTGCACAACTGCTGCGGACCATATGTGCCTTTGATGCATATACATGAACATAACTCCAAGTACGTACTATATGTGGGCGTCGCAAGATGGCAGCTGGCAGGGAAGCGGCCTCCCTACTGCGATAACTAATGAACAGGTGTCTATATTACCTGTTTTAAAGGACCTGTACCTGAGTTTTCCGTGCATTTGAACAAAATGCATCTCGTTTCAGTACATATATATTGTATAAGCAGCTCTTGAGGTCAAAATAAAAGGTCTTGCCATCAAAGTTACACTACTTTGACGGCTAAATGCTCTGGCCTCTGAGAGTTGTGAAAAGTGCTGATAAACTCATTGTGGTGAATAATTAGGATGCTCTGAATTCATAAGGAAAGTGAGAATGGAATAACTTTGGAACACCGCAAATTATTTAAAGGTACAGGAGGACGCAAGGATGGGATGGAAGGAGGCAAGGAAGAAAGCAGGGATTCAAGGAAACAAGGACGCAAGGACAGAGAACGAGAGAGAGAGAGAAAGAGAGAGAGAGAGGTGAGTCAGATCCAAGTGAATGCGCTGCCAATATGAGTGCTGAAAGTCCTGGGCAGGGCAGATTGCTCCTGACATCCTGACCCAGAAAAATATTATAGTAAGTGGCATAAGTGATGTTTCAGTCTAGACTCATTTTTTCAGTGGGACTACTTTTCTGTGCGTAAGGTTTAGCAGCTCGTCGTCTCTCCCTGCCTCACCATGTTTGTCTAAAAGTGGACCAGGACAGGATTCTGTGAACAGACTTAAGGATGGGCAGCTGTGACTTAAGTGAAAATAAAGGCAGAAAAGTACAGTCAGGAGTGATGCGTTTACCTGCCTCACCACACAGACATCCGCAGCCTCTCCAAACCGAGACAAAGTCCAACTGGAATCGTTCAGTAGTTTGATATCTGTCCATTTTGTAAACCTCTTTGAAACAACATGGCCCCTCCCACTCAATGTGTGTTTTCTTGTTTATTTAACTAATGTTATCATCTTATTTAACTACTGTTATCATATACAGATCACTTTCCATGCTTTATATTCCCTAATATGGATTAAATAAACCCATCTGATGAGGTGCTGCAAATCATGTATTACCCTGAAGTAAGCTAAAGAAGTTCATTTAAAAATGAGTATTAAGGTGATAAGGTAGACGAGAAATGGGCAATATTTAGTGGTTTCAGCTTCCTGATATAGGCTGACATTTTGAGCACTATTCTAAGATAATAAGAATATTATATTTTAAATTGCTGGTTATTATGGCAACAGTGCTGCATCTCTTTGAGGCCACTTAAAGGTGCTATGTGTAGTTTTATACCCAAAAAGGCCATGATATTTCTTCTTATTTTACCTTTTTATGAGTCTATATTTGTACTGATGAAGTGAATTACATTTTACTCGCTGTTACTTCCCCTTTAAGCCACTGTTACTGCCCCTTTAAGCCACTGTGACTGCTCCTTTAAGCCACTGTGACTGCCCCTTTAAGCCAATCGGCTTAATTTCATTTTTGAGTGGTTGGGTTTGATTTTCCGTGAAAACTGCGGCTATGACATGATGGGGTTCATGTGTTCTCCATGGCAACATGTTAGAACTGGTCCGGCGTCACTGCTGAAGCAAACAGATGATTTTTACAATCAGCTGACCCCACAGTCTCGCCTCTCAGCCATGTGTTGTCTGCGCAGAGTTGAGCTTGATTAGTCTAACCTTTTCACAATAAAGCCCTTTACGTAAACACTGGAGCTTTTATGTTGAAAGCTCCATGGAAAGCATCTGTTTGTTTATTGTGGAAACTTGACATTGCAGATGCGCTCAGATTTTTTCAAAGACAGGCCTTTATCTCTACACTGACCATGATAAAAACAAGCAGAAAGATGGGACAGGAGGGATCATAGTGAGCTCTTGGACAGATCGCTCCTGTGGTCAGTCTCCACCTCCGGACCCGAGCTCACAGACCACGGCTGGACTTGTAAAAGTTGTAACAATATAAAGTCCTAAAACATGTCCTATTATAATTAATAAGAAAAAATTCAATTTGCACTTTGTACAAATACTACAAAACATACATAATAATCCTCCACAGTATGGCATAAAACTGATCTATTTCCATGGAGAATCTTACAAAGTATGTTTTTTTAACTTTCTATTTTCAGAAAGTTACATACTGTAGCTTTAAAATTAACTACTTTCACTTAGCAACACTATCAATCAAACCTGTTGCTAACACTAGTGGGAGCGACCTCGGGGAAAGAAGGCACTTGATTCATCTGTTATTAATGTTCATATTTTGATTTACAGACACAATAGTGAAATAAAAATACCAGGATCATGTAGAGTGGGTTAATACAAACATTTTAAGACCAAAATGACAAGTCTGACAGCAGCAGTTACAGAGAGAGGGGCCACAGTTTTTCAATGTAAAGTGAATTAGAGCCTGAGTTGATGGAGCCAAAAGCACGACCATGATCACTTCTTATTTGGAACATGGTGGCTAGCTGGTTAGCTATGTCCATTTATATACACAGTCTATGGTGTCAATTTGTACTTTGCTCATAATTGTATTATATTCTGAACAAATAAAATGGAACTTATTTTGGGCTTGAACACAGTAAAAATCAGGTACAGCTCTTAATATATATATTAATATATTGCATTCTCACTTCTGAACGCACCAGTAGAAACTGCCTGGCGTATAGTTGTTGACAGTGAAGCAGAGTGACCTAAACTGGCCTATTCATATTGTAAACACAATTACTATGCAGAGGAACCATAAAAGCTGTCACCAAGTCAGAATTAAGAAGCCCCTTGATGGAAGAGTCACCTCGCGTAGCACTGATTGACAGCCTTTGATTGCATTATTATTCACCAATCACACATTTGTCTGCACGCACAAGTTATACCAATGCACACGAGCATTACTGACGAAACTGCACAGGCACAACGCGACGCTCAGGGACATCGGGAAATCAGTATCTTTTTGACAAATTCATACTAATGTGTTTTTCACAAATCGTCCTGTCAAGTTTCATATCGATGATGGGAGATTCTAATAGTATTGCTGTTTTGTATTTACATAAAGCGTGTGAGGATACTGTACTGTACTCAGTTTGTAGTACAAATATTTGAATGGTGCGGAACAGTGTAGGCTGCGACTTGTCAGATATGATTAGTCTTAAATAAACGTCGGAAACGGAAGAGTTATACAATTCTGAATGACTGTAGTAGTGAAAAACAAGATACAGCCATTGCTTTAGGCAGAGTCGGGACTTGAACCAGCAACCCTCGGCTTTGGGGTTGGCCTGTCTGCTATACTACGGAAGATTGTGGATTGTTGGAGATGTTGGAGAGGTTGGTTTCAAGCTAGTTTCTCTGCTCACACAATGTACAATACTATACAATATTATTCAAATGTTACATAGGGACAATAATGAAAATATACAGTCAGTTACCATTTACAATTAATTGATTATGTATTTATTTTATTTTTTATTTTTTTAGAACGTGTCACTTAGGTTGGCAGTTAAATTCCCACTATCAGCAGTGTGTATCATTGTTAGAATGATGTCGATTGATCCTTTTTCCAATACAAACTCTGTTTAGATATAAGTCAACTATAGCTTACCCCCTCTACTCTAGTCACAATATGCAACTGTCAGGGCATCTGGCATAAAGACTGTCAACTCAAGGTCCAGCTGATTTACTGATATTACCACAAATATATGTTATGAATATGTTGAATTATTGACCAAGGTGCTTCTATGCCTAAGTCAGACAAGTACTAGACTGTGTGGATAGGGCTTTACCAGTGGTTCCCAAAGTGTGTGTGCGTGTGTGTGTGTGTGTGTGTGCGTGTGTGTGTGGAGGGGGTGTCCACACAACAAGCAAGAAAGAAAATTGAGTTTTAAAGCAACTTTACATAAGATATTTGTTTAAATGTTTATATTAGTATTGAGCCCACAGGGATGATTTGTTTTATCATAGAAATCTAAGGAGAAAATTTTACACATTTTTACGTAGTTTCAAATTATTCGAGGGGCCCTGCGTGGTCTTGGCATCGACAGGGAAGCCAGCAGCACAGCAGACTTTAGGAATGTCTGGCCTAAACTATAATAAGACATCTTTATAGAAACAGCATATTGACTCAAAGCACATATGAATAATACATGCAGGTACATGGGACCAAATCTTAAGGTCTGTGAATCTCCACTTTACATTTCATAATTATCTGCTGAAATATTCATAACATTTATAATATCTTACAGCAAGTGCTTTTTAGTGTCGGGAATGTGGAGCGGTTTGAAGAAGTTTGTGCGAGGATAAATTGGTGTGACACTTCTCCAAAATGCACTTACACATTCCGAGTGAGGCTGCGCGCTCTTCAAAGCAGCATGTTGAACTAACTTGACAGTGAAACGAAATTGAGGCAGACACCGAAATGATTTAGGGAAAATAAAGTTCGTTCCAGGTCTTCATCTGATTACCTTCCCTTTCGATAATCCCGATAACCCACAATCAAATTAAATGACTTTTTCCACTCCACTTTTCCATTTTGGGAGATGGGACAGTGCGCCAACACAGAGGTACCGTCATTTTGGAGAGAGTGAGTATGATTTCTAGGGACATGGTGACTGGAATTTTGGCTTTTGGTTTGAGATAAATTCATTTGCGTGTTCTCCTTACTAAAAATAGCATTAATCGGTCAATCAAATAAAATAACGCAATAAACCTAACCTAACTTTAAGCATAAATGGAGAAGCTAACTACACTGAAACTAACACACCTGTTTGTTTACAGTTTCTGTTTGTTGGCTAGGTCTATTGAGCTACCTTAACTGTGAAATGTGCCTGAGCCATATTTTGCATAATCATTCAGGCCCCTAATGGTTACTATTATGCTAGCTCCTCCCTTCAGATAAATATAAGGCAGTGTCCACCACTGTCCACTTGGATGAGCAGCGAAATGTCTTTACTCAAAAACGTTTTGTCCAGTTGACAGAATTGAATTTTTCTTTGTTTCTTTTATTATAGCTTCCAAGTGTCACATACGAAAGCGGTTACATTAACAACAACACATTAACAGTTACAAGAACAACAAAAGGTGTCAACTCTGACCCTAACACACAATTTCAGATCATTACAATACTTTGAAGTTTTAATTATGCTTTGCTTATAACACAAAAGGAAACATATATAAGGCAGTGTCCATCAGTGATCTGACCAGAACTGAAGAAGCGGCTTGGATGAGCAGCGAAACGTCTTCACTCAAAAACTTTTACTATGGATCATACCTGGATGACCGAGGGATTACACAGACACTTGGTTGCTATGCCAACAAGGTGACAGAAGGTTGATTGGTGTTAGAAGTGACATAATGCAGGGTTCTGGTGTAAGGAAACACGACAAATTTATTTTTTTAACACAAGCGTTACTGTAGGCCGTATCCCACGCCAAAACAAGAGCAAAACAACAGCAGTCTCAACTCACTAGAGCTAGACTGTGTCCGAATGCCCACACTATTCCCTAGTTAGGGCACTATTTAGGGGACACACCATTTTTAGTGGTGTTCGAATGTCCAGCTGGTTTGAAAATAGTTCGCTCAAAATTTCCCACAGTGCACCTTGAAGAGTAGTGGGCATCGTTGACCCGAATGTAGTGAGCTGCATGTTCAAATGGCTCTGAGCGAGGGCACTATAGAGTCCACTAAAGAGCTGTGTGGACTTTAAAAACACAGAGAAGAACATGTCACATATGTTTCATTATGAGTAATTGTTATATTGCCAAAACCAGTTATTGTGCAAAATCTGCCCTTTCAAAATATTAACATTTATAACACTCACATTCACTTTTAAAGGTCCTATATTACACAAAACGGATTCTCGTGAGCTTTAATCCATGTTATAATGCTGTTACCTATTCAAAAACATACCCGGAGTTGTGTTTTGTTTCATTCACACATTTACGTAATCTTCGTTTGTGTCTGTCTCCATCTCCAAAAGCTCAAAATGCTCCTTTCCACCTTGTGATGTCATGTAGTGGTAGTTTTTAAGTTACCTTTTACCTTTAGTTCAGTAGAGATCAGCAATTCCAGGGATAAAATCATCCAAATGATTCTAGTGAAGGTGTATGGAGTTTAAAAACACAGCGGAGCACTTCCTGTATTACCACATGACATCACAAGGTGGAACAGAGTGGTTTCTGTTTGAGAGAAGAACCTCAGCTTAATACGCAGGGTTTGAATGAAATAAAACAAAACTTCAGGTATGTTTTTGATGAGGAAAGACATCATAACATAGATCAAAAATTGCGTAATATGGGCTCTTTAAACTTTTAGCGCTTAACGATATGGGATGGACAATACACCTACTGCACCAACGCTGTCAGACTTAGCAGAACTTTTACTCAACTTCATTAGTCCTATTACTCATGGAGAATCTTTGGTTTATCAAGCGTGGATTTCCTCGAGACATGTAATTGGAAAAGGTGTTGGGCATGTGTGGCTATGTGTGGCTACCGGGGTCAGAGGTGTAATAGCTCAAGCGGATAAGCCACGATAAAACAAAGCTCCAGACTTAAGACTATAAGTCGTCAAAGAGAATCAAATGTCAGAATCGCCTTTGTGAAGTTTTTACCTTCCACTCTACTTTGGTGTGTGAAAAGTTTGGACATGATCAAAAGCAAAGTAGTTTTAGTTGTATGGATCAAAAATGAAGAAATAAGGTTCAAAAGATTGCTGTGTTCTTGGGTAAGACTTGTCACCTATTTTGTCAGCGCGCCTATCCCACTAATGCAACTGAGCGTACTGATGGACTAATCTAAAGTAAACTACTTTTTGAAACTGCAAAAATTAAAGGTTGTATCCATAATAATCAATTGTTTAGAATAACTATGTTCAAATGTACAATTAAAATGCTGTACAGCTGCATTTAACAAGTCTCTCAAAGCGTTAAGTAGTCACTGTTCATCCACTCCAAAACTGCCCTGGGGTAGACTAATTCCTGGCATCCTAATTATGAGTACAGTAATGCTAACAACCACAGCTAGCATGCTAACAACATACTTCCTGGTTTGCGAAGGATACAAATGCTTTATAATTAAACGCAGACAGCACACATCGGTTTCATTTTGACCCTAGGAGCTGCTTTTACAATATACCTGCACTGGGGCAAAACTAAATCACCTTTATTGCCAGGAAAATTCAGGTACAGCCCTTTAACTGCAAATGGGTTTAAATGGAAACCAAACTGTACACTGTAAAAACTCATCTTCTCATTCTGGATTCCCCTGTCCTCGGGCCGTCACTTCCCATCAGCGCTCAGTCAAAAGCAGCAGTTGTGAGCCCATAATGTGCAAAGCAGGTACCAGCGAGCATCCGGGCAGGTGGCCATTAGTCCTGATAAATTATGAATCAGTTTTATCACGCTCACTGACTAGCTACCGCTCCAAATAAATTAGACCTGAGCGGGAACAGTTGAACATGCAGTTTTGTACATTATCAGACTTAAAGGAGAAATGTTTTTGCATTTTTTTCACATTTCAGTATTTTTAAAGTTATTTGGTGTACAGTGAGAATGCTCGGATTATGCGTGCGACGCCCTCTGCTGGCACCAATGGGGAGTGAAAAATGTTTAAATGACAATTAGCAGCAATATTATGACAACAAGTAATTATGTGCTTGAAATATATCTGTTTTGTTTTTGTTGGGTGTCTAATGCCCTCTGCTGGTGCTAGTGGGGACAGAAGAATTTTGAAATGATAAACTAGCAGCACGGATATGTCAACGCATAGAATATTTGAGTGACGGTTGTTTAGTCTATAACATGACCAGTATGAGGTTGGTGAAGTGGCCTTATCTAGACCATTGAAAGCATGTATTTAATCAGTTCAGACCACCAAGCATGAATTAGGGGAACAAGATCATAGATACAAATGGTTGAAATGAGTTTCCTCCACAGGGTGGCGAGATGCTTCCTTAGAGATAGGGTGAGGAGCTCAGTCACATGGGAGGACCTTGGAGTAGAGCCACTGCTCCTCCACGTCGAGAGGAGCCAACTGAGGCGGCTTTGGCACCTGTTCCGGCTGCTCCTGAACGCTTCCCTGGGGATGTGTTCCGGACATGTCCCACCGGAAGGAGACCCAGGACAAGACCCAGGACAAGCTGTCTCTCGGCTGCCCTGGAAACGCCTTCGGGAGCTGGAGGTAGTGTTCGGGGTGAGTGAAGTCTTAGACTGCTGCCCCCGCGACCAGGCCCCAGATAAGCGGAAGAGGATGAATGGATATTCAGTTCATTAACATTTAAGAGAAAAGCCCCAGCAGCGTTGAAGGATGGGTCAAATGCAGAGGACAGATGTCACTACGAGGAGAGTAAGTGTAGCTTAACCTTAACCAAACAGCAATTTTAATTAGAGTGCTATTAATTGTGCAACCCCATAGCTTGATTGTTTACAAAAATCTACTAAAAAAGCTACATTATACCATGGTTACAAGCTAGCCAATTTAGCACAACAAGACGAGTGAAGCTATCTGTCACGTGTGTGTTTATCTGCATCTTATCGTGTCCAGATAAATGCACGGTTCCACCTGTGTTCAATCTAAAAGCCGTATCTCGGTGAGGAGGGAACGCTGACAATAACAAGGCACTAATGACTACGTCCTTTCGGTGCAGCGTGATTTCGAATGATAAAGACAAATGAACTGACAGCACAGGGGCTTGAGCAGACCACTAGACAATATCCACACCTCCATCAACCTCACCGCCATCAAAAAAAAAAACAAAAAAAAACGCTACTCTGCAGTTCTGACAGCCGCTAACCATGGGAAAATACCTAGGTGGGCTCATGTGCAATTAGACACGGCAGTTAAAAGCATTAAAAGCTAATTATGCTAGCACTGAGTGATTAGCGGGTTGCCCATGGAGGACCTGGTATCCTGTCCCTCAGTATAAGCTTTCAATATTAAATCAAAACAATACCAGGGAGAGGGATGTCAGTACGAAGGAGAGTGGCGTCACATTCGCTCTCTCAAAGCAGCTTGGTGATTCATAAGCACTGACCCCAGCAACACGCGTCATTAAACTCTCAATAAAACTCAGCCCACTGATCCCTTTATGACATAGGCAGCACTACCTTATAAAGCCGTCAACATTAGGGGAACATGTTCATTCTAACAGGGCATATGAAAAGTTTTTATTACTCATCTCTTAGAATTTTAGTGAGTTTTAAAAAGTAGCTGTTTTTGAGTCATTCATTTAACAGTTAATGTCACTTTAGAGTCTACAAAAGCCAGAACTGGGATCGGACTAACTAACTTATCCATGGGTTTAGAATGATGAAAATTAGGATTGTAGCTACAGCAATGAACAATTAAAAAAAAAGATATCCTATTTCTTTAATGGTGAAAAGTACTGAAGTGAAATGTGTCGCAATGAATCGCAAAGCTAAGAAAAACGTGTCCGCCACATGCAGCTTAGAAGACTGGGAACTCAGGTTCATGTACAGTAGGTACAGAAATTATTCAGACCCCCTTAATTTTTCACTCTTTGTTATATTGCAGCCATTTGCTGAAATCATTTAAGTTAATTTTTTCCTCATTAATGTACACACAGCATCCCATATTGACAGAGAAACACAAAGTTGTTGAAATTTTTGCAGATTTATTAAAAAAGAAAAACTGAAATATCGCACAGCCATATGTATTCAGACCCTTTGCTGTGACCCACATATATTTAACTCGGGTGCTGTCCATTTCTTCTGATCATCCTTGAGATGGTTCTACACCTTCATTGGAGTCCAGTTTGATTATACTGATTGGACTTGATTAGGAGGCCACACACCTGTCTATTTAAGACCTTACAGCTCACAGTGCATGTCAGAGCAAATGAGAATCATGAGGTCAAAGGAACTGCCTGAAGAGCTCAGAGACAGAATTGTGGCAAGGCACAGATCTGGCCAAGGTTACAAAAAAATTTCTGTTGCACTTAAGGTTCCTAGGAGCACAGACAGATCTGGCAAGGTTACAAAAAAATTTCTGTTGCACTTAAGGTTCCTAGGAGCACAGTGGCCTCCATAATCCTTAAATGGAAGACGTTTGGGACGACCAGAACCCTTCCTAGAGCTGGCCGCCCGACCAAACTGAGCAATCTGAGGAAAAGAGCCTTGGTGAGAGAGGTAAAGAAGAACCCAAAGCTCACTGTGGTTAAGCTCCAGAGATGCAGTCGGGAGATGGGAGAAAGTTCTAGAAAGTCAATCATCACTGTAGCCCTCCACCAGTCGGGGCTTTATGGCAGAGTGGCCCGACGGAAGCCTCTCCTCAGTGAAAGACACATGAAAGCTCGGATGGAGTGCTAAAAAACACCTGAAGGACTCCAAAATGGTGAGCAATAATGAAAGCCCGCATGGAGTTTGCTAAAAAACACCTGAAGGACTCCAGGATGGTGAGCAAAATATTTTCTGGTCTGATGAGACCAAGATAGAACTTTTTGGCCTTAATTCTAAGCAGTATGTGTGGAGAAAACCTGGCACTGCTCATGGTGGTGGCAGCATCATGCTGTGGGGGTGTTTTTCAGCTGCAGGGACAGGACGACTGGTTGCAATCGAAGGAAAGATGAATGCGGCCAAGTACAGTGGGGGTGTTTTTCAGCTGCAGGGACAGGACGACTGGTTGCAATCGAAGGAAAGATGAATGCTGCCAAGTACAGAGATATTCTGGACGGAAACCTTCTCCAGAGTGCTTAGGACCTCGGACTGGGCCGAAGATTCACCTTCCAACAAGACAATGACCCTAAGCACACAGCTAAAATAACGAAGGAGTGGCTTCAGGACAACTCCGTGACTGTTCTTGAATGGCCCAGTCAGAGTCCTGACTTAAACCCAATTGAGCATCTCTGGAGAGACCTGAAAATGGCTGTCCACCAACATTCACCATCCAACCTGACACAACTGGAGAGGATCTGCAAGGAGGAATGGCAGAGGATCCCCAAATCAAAGTGTGAAATACGTGTTCCATCATTCCCAAAAAGACTCATGGCTGTATTAGCTCAAAAAGGTGCTTCTACTAAATACTGAACAAAGGGTCTGAATACTTATGGCTGTGTGATATTTCAGTTTTTCTTTTTTAATAATTCTGCAAAAATTTAAACAATTTTGTGTTTGTCTGTCAATATGGGATGCTGTGGGTGCATTAATGAGGAAAAAAAAAAAGAAAAATGAACTTAAATGATTTTAGCAAATGGCTGCAATATAACAAAGAGTGAAAAATTTAAGGGGGTCTGAATACTTTCCGTACCCACTGTATGTATATTTTTCAAACCATCAAGGTTAAGGTGCTTTTTATTATCCTCCGTCATTTGGTCATCACTACCTTAGCTGGAGGATTGTAGGTGCAGACTGCATACTTTTATTTTTTTATCTCTCTCACTTATTTGCTCATGTCTGGTTTAGTCTTTCTTGGTACAACTGTCATCCTCAAGGCCTTTCTCTTAGCTTTCTGGAACGTAATCTATCTTGCAAAACAAATTATGTAAAAGAAATTCAAGCCTACTGATTTGCGAACATGATATGATCTTGTCTAATACATTTCCTCAGGTCAAAAGTTAACAGCCATCCCATCTGAATGCATGTAAATGATCCCTGCATGTTATTATGACTTTCTATTTTTGATTGTGGCGACATTTTAATACCAAGTGATCGTTCAACACCTGAAGCCCCATCCAGTGGCCAAATTGATGGTATCGGCACACGTGTGGATTCAAGTGATTTCTCATTCCACTCAGCCATGACCTCCGGAGTTACACTGGCCCCCCCAACGCCCACTTTCCTCTCTGCACCTGTCAATCATAGAGCAGTGTGCAAAGAAGGTTAGCGCCTGTCGTTTCTCCCATTCTCACAGCACACATCGCCCCTGAGAGCAAGGAAGAGCAAAAGGTCTAACTGTCACTAAACATTAACCGGCGTGACGCAGTACTAGTACTTGAGTGTACTGCAAAGTCATGTACACAACTGTTTCTGACATGTTTTGTTGACAATGAGTTGCAGCGGTGATGTAGAAATTGTTATGCCTACTCAGTGTTAGTTTTCACAAGAGGTCGGTATTATATTAAGTTCATAAAGTTTTATTGCATTTTTCCAAGTAGTTTTAAGATGCCATTCGTTACATAATGCACCCCTGTGCCGCTTGAAGGTAACTTTGTGAAGGTTCCATGTAAATAGAAAGCTGAAACCATACTTTGAAAAAATATAGTAAAAAGAACATTTCCATGGTAACAAGCATGGAGGAGGCCCTCTTAAAGGCCAAGTAAGAGTTGAGTTTGTGGAGATATAAGCCTTCACACAGTATGCTAAAAGTTACATACTGTGGCTTTAAATAATATATTTAACAGTGAAATAATAAAAATGTTGGTCAACTGTGAATAAGTCTATTGCGTAATATTAAATGATTTAAACATTTATATTATTGCATTAAAGGCCTGTTGTAACATTATCAGCCTGGTATTACATTATGGGCCAGTTATTACATTACTGGCCTGTTGTTACATTACTGGAGTGTTATTACATTATCACCTGTTATTACATTATCGGCCTGTTATTACATTACTGGCCTGTTATTACATTATCGCCTGTTATTACATTATCGGCCTGTTATTACATTACTGGCCTGTTATTACATTATCGGCCTGTTATTACATTATCGACCTGTTGTTACATTATTGGCCTGTTGTTACATTATCATCTTATTACAATTAAACTTAGGCAAAGTTATTATGTTGGCTGTTATTACACTACTGGCCATTATTACATTATCAGCTACAAAATTTAGCGCTAGTAATATGCAAAATATGTAATCAGGATCAGTCAATTCAAAAAAACAAAAACAATTCAAAAATATATACAAATTATTAAGATCTATACAATTAATGTAAAAAAAAGAAATAAAATAAGATTAAAAAAAAAAATCCAAATCTAGTCTTGTTGGTTTTAATGTTTGATCAATTGTTTTGTCTTGAACAAGCTTTTTGCAGAACCTTACAATATAAAGATAAATAATTGTTGCGTCTGGAGTTCATCAAGGTTGCAAACAAATTTTGAATTGTGCAGAGATGACAATGTATTTTTTGTATTCAAGCTGTTTAAATAGATTCTGTGAAGTGTGTATAAAACATATTTAAAAAGTACAGTGCCATCTTCTGATACTAAAATGTTTTGTTAGATTTTCCGATGACCTTTCAGTGACCTTCAGCTCAGTCTGTTATTACTGTGCGGCAGGATGTGAACTCATTCTCTGGTGGCACAGAGCGGGGATTTGTGGCTGTCTAGCGTAAATGTTCACCAAAAGTTTGCAAAATCTCACAGCAGAGGAAAGTAGATAAACATGTAATTCAAAAGTACATTTCCCTTGCTAATCCATGGGTTTCCGAATGATAAAAAATAGAACTGTTTTCATAGCGATTAAAAATTTAAAACAAAATATCAAATCTTTTCAATGGGAAAAAGTCTCCAAAATGCTGCATATAACAGAAAGCAGAAACCATGAATATTTTGTTCTGTTCTAAAATTAGATGATGTCATAATTTCAGATGAAGGTCAGGGGCCTATCCATGGGTTTCAGAATGATGAAAAATGATGACTGTTGCCGTAGCGATTAACATTTTAAAACAAAATGTTTTAATGGGAAAAAGTCCTCAAAATGTTGCATATAATAGGCAGCTGAAACCCATGAAATCATTTGGTTCCAAGTTTATCGGCAACAATTTGAAGACATTTGGCCATTTAAAAGATATAATATTTAATTTTGAATGGTAATCGCTATGGCAACGGTGCTAATTTGTCATCTGATTTTATATTGTTGGTTTTAATGTGTGTTGTCCGCAAGAGTGAATATAATGTTTGCCTGAATGGGGTGTGTTGAAGGCAAATTTTTATCTTGGAACAGACAATAACATTGTATTCTATTCCATCACGCTGAATCCCATGAATATAACTTTATGAGAGTTATTTTTTCAATAGATTTCCAAAGCTTTTTTTGTTTTTTGTTTGACTCCAGAAACTTGCCATATTAATCTAATGCCTTTAAGACCTTTCGACTGTCAATAATGGCGTCTTTGGGATGAATAATGACATCACTTTTTGAAGCTACTGTGAAAAAAAGATGTTGGGGGTTCGAATTTTGCTCTCGACATAAAGATCATTGGTTGAGCAGTCAAATCCCAGATCCCATAATTGCCGTTGTTGCGTCCTTGGGCAACACACTTAACCCCGCTCGCCCCCGGTGTCTGTGTACACTGGTGTATGAGTGTATGTGTGAATGGCAGAGTGGTTCCTCGGTGTAAAGCGCTTTGAGTGCCTTTAAGGTAAAAAAGCGCTATATAAAAATGTGACCATTTACCACTGGCCATTTACCAACTTCATGTCAGTTTTAGTTTCAGGCGGATAGGCCCAGTAATTACAGAGATATTAAGCATAAACCAGGTCAACAAATCATTAATCTGACAGAAAATTCCACCACATGATTCTGACTTGTCCTTCGGCACAATTTTAAACCGTTGCATTCTACAGTGTCATCATGTCATATGAACACAACACAACCCGTGTCTCTCATTTCATGTGGGCAGTGGTTATTTAGCTTTTCTATTTTCACATCTGCTAATTTCAAACTATTAATCTTTTTTGTTGTTTTCACAGGAAAGAACTTAACTAGAAGCGAGATTGCCAACAGCGGCTCGGCTCTTGCAATTAACCTCCAGAAGTGCAAAGTAAGGCAAATTATACCAGACTTAAGCGCTAATTACAAACCAGCATGGGACTACCACACACATGCATACACACATTAGGTAAGTGTAGAAATGTCAGCTAGAAAGGTAGCTAAGGTTACACAGTTAAAAATCGAATAGTGAAGATTTTAGACCAGCTAAACTAAAATTATTTAATATACATACAAAGAAAATATAAATAAGTATATGTTTTATTCCAAATAACTTAAAGGTGCGCAAGGTAACTTTTCTGGTGGAGGGTTTGCTACTCACTTGTCTCCACGGTGATGTTATTGCGTTGCCAAGAATGTTCCACAGTATAGCACAGACATTTACTCTTCCATCTCCATCGAGACAAGCAGGCGATGCCACCAGGCCAAGTTGCAGGTCAGATCTGTGGAGAAGCGGGTCCGTACACAGTAAGAGTCCATGCTTTTCAGTGTAATAAAAACACTTGAATTAATGCAAGATATATCAGTTTAATGCAATTCACGCAAAGCAAGAACATCTCTATGGAGACAAGCAGCTGGCGTCTCTCGGGAATGTTACATAGTGCTCCTTTAATTGAATCAGGAGAGACTTCAACAAGCTTCCAAGCAAAATGAGTGAGGTGTGATGATTAATTGAATTATTTTGAATAGACTTTGGTGGTTGGACTCCAATAGGTAGAACTGTCTGCCAAAGGAAATAATGACATTGGAAAAATATCAGTGTAAAAGCTGCTGGTGTGGGTGAGAAGATTGTGAGGTTGAGGAAGGTGGAAGGTTCTGCTGCTGCGGTGTAAATGGGGCAGTGAAGCGTTCTAGCATCATAATGAATAATATGAAAGGGAGTTCATTGAGAGGCAAAGGTAGCAAGTGTTTGAGTGGCAGCAACAGAAAGATGACAAGATGTAGAAAATGTATAGTGATGCTGGTTGACTTAACAATTTACAATTTCGGAAAAAAAAACAAAACAAAACGAAATGCATCTCCAGTTCTCTAGTTGCATTCCTTGTAGCAATTAATGGCAAAGGAAGACAAAAATATTGAATTTGAATTAAAAAGCAAATGATTTAATAAAAAAGTATTCACAAATGTTCTTATCCGAGCTTCATTTTTCCACTAAGGTTTGACCGGCACTATCTTGGCAACTTCCACTGCTTTAATATGCATAAATATGTGTGTGTGTGTGTGTGTGTGCGTGTGTGTGTGTGTCTCCTCTGTCTCCTCTCTCTGCATTATAAATGACATCACATAATATTAGTTTGGTGGGTAATGATAAGAGGGAACTGTTGCTGGTTTGATGAGTTATGCATAAAAGGGCGGCTTCAACTGTCCCCAGTGGATTTGTGCACACGGCCCATTCTCCTTTGTCAAACCTTTGTGTGGGCCCCTTTCACTCTCCAGACTTCAAATTCACCAAATCAGAATCCATTGACATCCAGGTCCTTTTGATGCCGAGTCACTTCTGCCAGGGGATGTCTTCTATTGGCTTACAAGCACAGACAGAATTCTACTTTTCATTGAGTGTCATGAGAACCTTAAATTATAGTCTTTTGAAAGTAGGTGCATTGAGATGGTAATGCTAAGGATACAAGGAGAAGTGCCTGCTTATGGGTAATTTTTGTCAATTCGCTGAAGGGATTTATCATGTCTACACCAAAATAAGCTTCGTCACAAAACCACACTGTTTAATATTCACCAGAAAGGGAAAAAAGACACTATTAATAATCAAACTCACAATTTTAAATGTGATTTTTCGAGAACTAACTTAGCCGATATTTAACTGATACAGTGACTGAGTTAAATGTCTTGCATTTTAAATTTGCTTTTTAGACTTAAAACAACTGCATCATGGATGTTAGTTAGCACATAGCTGGTTAGCCTCTGCGATGTCTTTGAATTTTTAATATTTGAATTTTTGTTTGTGGGAAAAATGAATGGAAAAAATAACTTCCGGAACCAGAGCAGACTTTGACGTGGGGGGGACTGTTGAGTTCATGGAGGAGCGACGAAAACGCAAATGTAAACATGGTTTGAATATGTGAATGAGAAATATAGGCACGAGTGAAGGGTTTGGTGACTCAACCGCCAGTGCTTTGCTTAGAAATGTTTGAAGAGCCATTGCTCCTCTTTATTTAGCGTCTCAACTTCAACCCAGTGAATTGGCAGATTCTTATGTCAAATCTTCTTCCTGTCACAGCAAACCACATACCTGCCACTGGGTTGTTATCGGTGCACTATGTAACTTTTCTGGTGGAGGGTCCGCTACCTGCTTATCTATACTGCTTTGCCTGGAACATTCAATGGTACGACAGTAACTTTATCTATCTTGCATTTATTCAATTAAAAGTGTTTTTATTTCTCAAAAATACCTTGAGAAACTTGCGGTGAGCTCACAGTCCTCAGACCTGACCCATAACTTGTGAAGGTGAAAACTCCACGGAGAAAGAAAAGTTTATTTCCATACCGTGGTACAATTCCAGACAAAGCAATGAGACAGGTAGTAGATCCTCCACCAGAAAAGTTACAAAGTACATCTTTAAGCAAAGCTGCCAATCAGCCCTGACCACCAATCACTTAATCACATGCTATATTCATACAAGGTGGGTGAAGTTTCTTGCCAATGGACACAACAACAGTCACGGTCAGAGCTGGGAGCAGTTATATTAAACCCTTAGACTAGCCTTCAGACCCTCCGAACCTAACGTAAACTCCTCTGTTATTTTAAATGATGGACACTTGGGTTTTTCACAGCATTTTGTATTTGGACTGTCTAACTTTTAAACCCTCGTGTCAAGCTCACAATCTGCCCATGTCTTCAGTGGGCCAGCCAAGCTCAGAGGGAGTTACAAAACCCGAGCTTCCATATTTTAATGGGGCTATTCTGTTGAAGCAGCAGGATTGCGAGCCAGTGACTTTGCCTGCCCCCTAGTTTACTCTGAAATGTAATCCGCATATCTCCGCTGTTTATCAGAGCTGTGCCGGGGCCTAAATCTTTTGAGCCGTGCGTTTTTGAGCGAGTTTCACATAAACATTTTGGATTTAAAAAGCCTGACTTGCATCTAAATGTTGATGGAAGCCAGGTGTTGTTTGTATGGGTAATCCATACAAGAAAAGCTGGCTGCCTCTGTAGACTCATTGCAGTGATCTATTAGCAACAGTTCAACAAAGAGACAGAAACAGGCTCTGTGTCATGAAAAAGTTTGCTAACACTTTATTTAACAGCCTGAACAAAGCACGACCAAAGACTTAGGCTTAGTTACTACTTAAAGAGTGGGTATTGTGCAAAATCTATTTCTTTAAGCTTTCTACCATGTTGTAAAGTTCTCTCATCAAAAGCATGTCTGACGAGGTTTTAGATGTCATCCATGCATGTTTCAGTAATATAGCGATCTCTCCCGGGCTCTATTCGAACCCTCCTTATGGTTAGCTGTAAGATTCTGTCCAATGCTCCGCCCTATAAGCGCGTGATACAAAACTGTACGTAACAACTTGACAAAACCCGATGCGATGTGCAGTAGTTTTATTAACGGGACGCACGTTGGTTGTGCTGTGATAGCGCTCTGAAGGGGGAGTGACTAAGTACGGAGAGCAAAGGTGAGGAGCGAGGGTGGGCTGGGAACTTATAAAACATGTTAATACATTGTTTTCAGGCAAATATAGCATTGTCAAAACAATAAAAGGTAGCATGGTGATCTAAATATGTTATGTGATAGGAGTTAATACCCATTGATGTAAAATATCTTGAACTAATACCTTAACTAAGTAGTAACTAAGCCTGAATTGTTAATACACTTTTTCCATGAATTAAGTCTCTTTATTAAGACTAATTAAGGCGTAGTAATTATAAAGTGGTACCAAAACCAATTTGGATTTTCTTCTGGTATTTAGTGTTGAACATATCTAGATCATAATTTGACATTTTGTTCATTTGAGTTGTAAGTTCATTGTAAAGATCTAAAACAACGATAATAGAAACAGGTCCATTGCCTTTCTGTTCAAAACTGCAGAATTGATTTCCATTTACAGTGTTTGTTTTTTGTAAAAGAGCTTTTTTTTTTTAAAGCAAAGTCTAAATATTTCAAGAATTGCAATTACATACATTGGCATGAGTGGGTTTAGGGGATAGGTGAAAACAGACATTTTTAGGACAATGCAGGATTATTCAAACAAGCAGGAATCAATCAAAAGTAACTGTTTTCAATTATCACCTTTAATCTCCCGCAGAGTCCAGTCACTGATAAGGTAAAGGAGATGGAGAGGGTGAGGAGGCTTTTGGTTTTACTGTGAAGGAGGAGGCATGAAATAGACTTAGACTTAGACCACAGACTGTATAAAGAAGTGGACTGAGTGAGTGTGACGTCACCCATAGCGTTCGGCTCCAGTCAAACGGTTATAGGGGTGAATTTGGAGCTGAGTTTCATATTTGGCATTCCAACCACAAGTATCAAAGCAACCAAAGAGCCAATCCAGAGCGAGGCTGTTGAAGGTAGCGCCCCTTCCTACCCGCACCGCTGGTTTAGCAGGGAGTGCGCGCTTAGCAACACTGTCAATTAAACCTGCTAGCGGGAGCGACCTCGGGGAAAGAAGGCACCTGATTTGTCTGTTATTATGTAATCATGGATAAAATAACGAAATAAAAACACCAGGATCATGTAGAGCCGGTTAATACGAACATTTTAAGATCAAATGACGAGGCTCACTGCAGCAGTTACAGAGAGAGGAGCGACATTTTTTCAATGTAAAGTGAACTGGAGCCAGAAGCGCGGCAGTTACAAGAGAGGAGCGACATTTTTTCAATGTAAAGTGAACTGGAGCCAGAAGCGCGGCCATGATCACTTCCTATTTGGAACGCGGCGGCTAGCGGGTTAGCTATGTGCATTTATATATACAGTCTATGACTTAGACAAACGTCATTGATCCACAAGGGAAATTATTCGGACATGAAAGTTGCATCAGTGGTTCGCAAAGTCGTCGGTTGAGAGGCAAAGCACGAAGGTTGTGATTGGCTGACGATGATAAACATGCGACAAATGTAAGCAATACAAAACTTAACAGAGTAGAACTTATAGGAAGATGCTGTTGCTGTGTGGCAGTAAACTACTATAATTCCATCAAAACAGTTTATTTTTGCCCGTTTGAACTACGTGGTTTGCCTGTGTGAGCTCCATTTAACAGTACTGTGTAGTTCAGTCTTTTACGGTCAAAGAGCTGCTGAATGGCCATTATAATAACTATAGTGAAACATAGAGAAAGTCATTACTGTTCTAATTAAAGTTCGTAATTACATCATGAATTTAAGTACAGTCTTATGGTTCCCACTGCACTGCATCGATTCTCTGCATGTGTGAGGACTACGTGAAGGAAAGACACTACTTAACACAGAAACAAGGAGGTCTACATAAGAAAAGCCTTTATGGACTTGAGTCTGCACTGTGTTAATGTCAGACAGTGTTCAAATTAGACAGAATAAATCGCCAACAAACTGCAAACCCAAGCTAGTTAAATGACAAGGGATATTTTGCTCTCAGTATCCTTCAATGCCACTTGGGAGCGATGCCAGTGCAGCCCATAATCAGCAATGTTCATCTCACCTCCAGATAGACTGTGTAAAGAAGTGGACTGAGTGAGAGTGACGTCACCCAGAAACTCACTGAGGCTAGCAGTTATAGGGGTGAATTTGGAGCCAAGTTCTGATCCCGAGTGGGTTAATAGAAACATTTTAAGATCAAAATGACGAGGTTCACTTCACAGTTACAGAGAGAGCGGTGACAATTTTCTAAAGTATGTCTGTTGGCGTCTCCATGTTTGTTTTGGTTGGCATGGATTGTAGTCTGGACAGTGATGGAAGAAGTACTCAATTGTGTTAAGTAAAAATACAGATACGGAGCAAAAAAAACCCCAAAAAAAACTCAAGTAAAAGTAATACACATGAAAAGTTGTACTTAAGTCAAAGTATTAAAGTACCCCTTTAAAAATGCAATTACGGAGTAAAAAGTAAAAGTATTTCGCACAGGTTTTGAGATTTAATAAAGCTCCAAATGTAGTGAATTTTATAAAAATTTGTGCTGAATTTTGTTCAACAAAGCAATTAGCTCGGTAGTGTTTTTCTAGCTGTTTTTATTTGTATTTCATTTGCTCAAACTACAAACACGTTAAAAATAAACCCCTTGGCCTTTTCTGCAGGTCTCAAACAATCAAAAAATACTTTTATGTCCAGTTGTGTGGTGGAGTAGAAACTACAGATACCTTCTCTCAAATCTAGTGAAGTAAAAGTAAAGAACAGATACTTAAAAGTTGTATTTTTACTTTGTTACATTCCACCACTTTGACAGGCCATCAAATCACAATTACGTTTTTTCAAGCATATCGCCCAATCCCATACAGTTTTACTCTTGTACAAGCCTGTATAACAATATATGTACAGCCATTCTGTCTCAGGTATCAGTGATTTTTGCCAGCTGGAAGTCAGACACCTGAGTAAGCACATATGTATCCTGCTCGCCCACTCAACACATGGCAAAGAAGTGACACTATGGACATGACCCATCTGCTCACTGACCAGAACATGGCTGTCTAAACATTCAGCAGAAACATCCTTTAAACTCCGCACGATGTCCTACGTAACATTAAACATGAGAAATGCCAGCGCAAAGTGTAGGTGGTAAAACACAAGTTCCATTTGAAGGGCACTGGAGCAGAGCCTTGTAATTCAATAAAATGTCTGGGGCAGAAAAAAGTCCAAAACTCCAGCGTATGCAGCTTTTTAAGGATGGGACTAATGTAATAAGAGCTGTGTCCTCGCCCGGCTTACCCTTCTCATGCAAATGGGTGTTAAACAGTGAAATATTCATCGTGCCCTTTATGGTCATTCAGCGCCAGAATTGCAATGTCAGACTCCAGTTGTGAAAGTTGAACAATTATTATACAAAGAAAAGTTAATTAGGCTACAATGAGTCGCTTAGTTGTTTATCTCAGCTTTAGACGTAGGACTAAACAAAAGTGCACCCATATCAACCCATACGTGTAAAATGGTGGACATGACTGTTTCTACATTACGTAATACTGCAAATACTGCATCTTAACTTTTCAGATGCAAGGTTCACCACCGACTTGTCGTCATGGAGCTGTTATTGTTTAGCCCAGAATGTTCCACAGTATGACATTAAGCTTGTCTATATTCCATTTATTCAATAACAGTTTTTTTGTATAATTTTTTATTTATTTTTTATTCTTGAAAACTGGACTCACCTCTCCACAGATCTGGTCTAGTGGCCTCACTTGTTAGAGACAATTGGCAGAAACGTCACCAAAAAAGTCCAATGGGTTCGTATTGATGAAATAACACTATCAGTTCATATTAATTGTTATCATTATTATTCAATCAATATTGCAAAGTTTTGACGTGTGAAATTACTTGGTGGCAGTTCAGTTTTGTGGTGGGAGTCCCAGGTTTGCAAGGCTAACTGGGGCTATGACCTGAAAAATTTGGCTATCCACCCATTATACACTATTGGAAGGATTAAGAAACAATTGCTGTAAGCTTTTTCTAATTTGGGAGTAGTACAAGCTCTTTAAACCTCATTAAAGCAGCACTGTGTACGATTTGTGGTGTCGAGTTCTAGCCATGCTGTGGAGACTTTCCCATAAGGACACACACACACACACAGTTATACCGTGAAGTGTACATTCTAAAGCTGACAGAGCTCATCAGTGTTAGCAGTGCGTTATATCCTTTGGGGTCAGTCTACCATTTTCCCCACGCTTCCTGTGTCAGCCTGGCATTTTCCACAAATTCATGAGAAGAAAAATCGAGAAAACAGAGAAAACAAGGACTGACAGTTGGCGTTGGTCATCATATGTTACCATTACTGTGACGAATCCAACTTGTGTCACCCCAAGCTCTCAAATGTAGACTCGCCATAGGTTGCGTCCTTACAACTCTGTAGAATGCTTAAACTGAGCTAGAGGGCAGGTCAGAATTCTATGATGGAATTTGCTTTTTTACTGTCAGATTGCAGATATGTTGACCTAGTTTATGGTTAATTAAATTATTTGTTAACAATAGCTTGAGAAAGTAGTGCCATTATTAAAACCCAATATTTTTGTTTTTTCAATTTAAAGAAGCCGTAAGTTTAACATAGCACATTTGTGGTTGCCTAGCAAGTCTAGAATCTCTGTATTTTTTCTACAGAGGGATATCGGTCTGGTCCCCACTCCCCCCGTTGTACCTTGAGTCATTCTCAAACACGCTGTGCAGTCAGATTCGTTTTTTCAGTGAAGAGTTCATTGGTCACCCATCATTTTGAATAAAACGACATTTCTCTCATCTCAGGCGAACAGACTTTAGTGCTTCATTGATTCTGTAGATATTTGCAAAGTTTTTCAGTCCCCTGTGATATGTTTTTCCTCGTAATCAGCCATATTTGTTTTGATGCAAACGGCCCATGCGTGTCCCTGATTGGCTAATCCACGTGTCAGTCACGTCCCATCTGAACTCAGGGAGATGCAACTGGTGATCAGATCTTCTTCAGATTTTCTTTAAGTATTGGAGAAGTGTGTATTATGAACCCCAGGCAACATTTGTGGAGCCAATCCCAAGCCAAAGAAATAATGGTAAGGTGTAACGTTTGTAGAACATAAATTTGGATATTTCATTCAAAAAATGTAATCTCTTTTACAGTTATATAGGCCCCTGCTCTCCATCTGAAATTATGACGTCAAATTCTAGAGCCTATTGAAAGAGCAAAGGTTGAAGAGAGTTCAACGCAGACACTTTGATAAGCAAGAAAATGATTTCAAACTCAGACAATAGGACGGGTCATATGAAACGTGAAATGCATTATGTTTGAACAGAAGAAAGACTGCTCCGTGCGTGTTCAAAGTTTGGAAAATGGAACAGAATAAAAATCAATACGGCACAAAGTTGACGGGAAGCAGCGTGAGAATGTTCGGAGTCCTGCCAAGACTTTCACCTATGTTATTTATGTGCTTTTAAGCCAACTCTTTAAAAAAAAAAAATAGGTTATCTTTGAAAATATATCATCTTTGCTCTGCTCTGAAAGTCAAATTGTGCGGAGTCAGGTGGAGGTGCATTGAATTCGACAGGGAACAAAGAAAGAAGCTGTTATGCAATACAAAGGTGGAGACAAATGAAAAAAAACATTAAAAAAAAACGAATGATGGAACATTTCAAAGCAGGATTGTGATTTCAGCAGATTTGCCACAGAAAACAACAGGTTCTGAATGTAAAATAAATTATGCATTCTTTCATTCAACTGGCCTATTTTGCTTAGTCCTTTTTAGGGCGTATTCTTGGAGCATGTGCAGGTGCTAAAAGAGTTGAGACAACAGTGGAAATCATGGCAAAACCAGGTACACGCACTGGTTAAATTGTGATTTTAAAATACAAAATGCAAAGAAACACATCCACGAAAATGTATTGTTAATTTTAGCGTTATTTATTTCTTTCCTACCACCTCTATTAAAAAGTTACATCGGCGAGTTCTGTTGAAGGAATCGTACTTGAGATTTTGATTTAAATTTCATAAACTTGACCTGCCTGTGTTCCCAGATACGAGGTAAACATGTTCCAGTTCATGATGTCCCATTTATTTGGCGTTTTGGTTGTCAAACGATTATCCAGAATGAGCTTCACACAAGTCTCTCATTTGGGTTGCCAGTTTCAATGCTGAAATCCAGTTGGTTTAAACCTAAAAGGACTCTCTCTGATCTGAATCCTCGCTGCCTAAACCCCAGCACCTGCGTCCAATCAATGCAGAGTGTTCACATGGCCTTATGTCCCTATGTCCTATGATCTTTAATCTTCTTTAAAACTGAGTGTAGGCTTACATACAGTTCCTTTAAATTCTAATTCTATTTTATCTCATCAACTAGCAAGTTTTGACAGTGTACAGTATATGCAGATATAATAATAAAACATGTAAAATGATAAACTGTATTAAAGTGAAACTCAAGTAGATGTGTATATCCAGAGTCCTTCTATTTCTCATATATCTCCGCCGTTTATTTCTCAGCCATACATTCCAAATATTGCAGAGAGTTAACCATTACATTTGAGTGCGTGGGTTTTCATTTGCCGCTCCTCCGTATGAACTGAACATATTTCTTGCTGGTATGGGATGACATTTGCATACTAATGGCCCAGCGGATGTGTGGATGTCTTGTGCTCCTCTTCTCATTAGAATAGGACAGCTCCACGTGTGGCATTTCCCTTTCACCTCTGCTCTGCACCGGCCGCCATTACGGAAAGGCCAAGCTCCAGTGAGTGTCCATCATGTCCCCTGTCCCTGCCCTCCCCCAGGCCACCTCAAGACATGTCCACTACAGTGAAGACGCTTTGGCACTTTTGAGTGGAAAAACTAATAAGGTGAAACTTTCACATTGTATTTTTAGAGTTGTATTGTGTTGTGGATTTGAGCCTTGAGTTCTCAGAAACCACCCACCCCCTAACGCCGCCTATGTCTCTGTACATGGCTAGCACTCATGCTTCACAGCAAGAAGGTTCGGGGTTCGATTCCTGGGTCACCCGTAGTCCTGATCTGGCTCAAGATCTGGAGATGTGTCCCCCAAGTGCAGCAGCTCTCCACTGCTTGCACTGGTTGCTTCAGCAGCCATGGTTGAAGGATGGGTCAAATGCAGAGAACAAATTTCCCTCTCATGTTATCAATAAAGTAGACAAACATGAGTAATAAGGATAACCTGGCAGTCAAGATGAATTTTCACGATATTTGTGACTTGTGACTCCACCAATGGCTCAGAGACTGAACCAATCACAGAGCAGCTGTGGTTTGGGCTGAAGCCATATTGGTCATGATGTTCCACTCTCACTTTCCCAAGAGCCATTCCAGACAGATACATTTGTAGAACTCCTGTTGACCAGGTTATAATGATGAGGGAGAACCATTTAAACATGTCTAAGGTGTTCATAGTATCTTAAAAAGTCTGTATAATTGCTCGATGGATGAACTTGAAACACTTCACTTTACCATTTACCTGTAAAAAAAACTCTTAAAGCAAGTTGGAGAAGAGATAAGAAAAATGTAAAAATCTGATTGAGTTCAAAAAGCACTGCCTGATTGGAGCCAGCTCCCTGTTCCCTTCCCCTGCTCCTGTCTCTCCCTCTCTCCCCTGCTCCCCGGCCATCCTACAGGTTAGTGCCAAGAAGGGGATGAGGAGATCAGCAGCAAATTACAACAAGTCCTTCACTCTGACAAGCCTGGGGAAGTAGAGAGGAGAAACTTTAAACAACTTGAGAGGATCAAGGGTCAGAAAGGAGAGTGGACCAAAGGAAGACGGAAAGGGAAAAGAAGTGGTCTTGGAAAAAGAAATCCGACTGGGATTTGAGGGGAAGTGTTAGAAGGTACGGAGGATTAAGTGGGGAGAGCATTAGGGAAGGAGACAGAGGTGACCCTAGACTCACAGGTTACACAAGTAGTGTCTTTAGCGTGAGCCAGGAGACAACCACACATGTAAATAATTATGTTGAAGAAAAAGTAAGGTTGAGGTAAGCTTTATTGTAACCATGGGGATATTGGTCCATTTGATCCAGTCTTCAATGCCGCTTGGAGCATCCTGTTAGGAGCAGTGGGCGCCAAGGGACCTATCTCCAGATTTTGAGTTGGGCTTGGCCAGAGAAGACGATTTTAGCTTTAGGATTAACCAAAGGGTCAGTGGGTCCACGCCTTAAACACACGTCTGTCTCTGAGCTGAATAAGAAAGGAAAATCTGCCATCTGCTCAACTGCCTGCTTTACATTAAATTTTGTCTTATTTTGAGTACAATTTTTTTAACATTTAGGGAATTTCTTTTTTTAATTCTACAGAAATAGTATGCCTTTTTGGTACCTGATCTGTATTTTACATTCTGTTCATTGTAAATTGCAATATTGACTTTAAGCAGCTTAATAGTAGAATCAGGTTCATTGACTTCTTGTTCAAAACTGCTCCCGTGTTCTCTTTGCTTTGTTTCTGTGGATGCGAAATTCTCATGATCATGATTCACTGATTTGACTTGCGCCCGGACTCTAGTTGGTCGTAGCTGTCCCTGCGCTGGGTTGGAACTGAGAAGCTTCATCTCTTCATAGTGACATTTCGCCATAACAAAAAGTAGATTTAAAGTTTTGTGTTTTTATTGTTTAAAAAAAAGGCTACGTGACATGTTTGAACCCAGCATGTATAACCCAGAGTTTGTTTTTTTTTTAATAATTGCAAGTATATAGAGAAGTGGGCAGGGATAGGGGGTAGGTGAAAACAGACATTTTCAGAGCACTCAAGCCTCAAATGTAGAACAGTACATGATTCCTCAGACATGCATGAATCAATCAATCACACAACTCTGAGTAATCTTATGGTGAGGAAACACTATTAAAACATGGCTAAATGCTCATGAAAGTAGATTTTTACATAATAGGCCCCCCTTTAAGGAAAACCTACTATTCCAAATCTGCATTAAATCAACTCTTATGCTCCCATTTGTTCTGCTTTGATTCCAGTTTTCTTCAGATTAAGTCCTGTTCTGGTCCTGGTTTAGTCTAGTCCCAGTGTTGATGTGATGTGTGTGTGTGTGTGTGTGTGTGTGTGTGTGAACGCAGCCTTAATGAAATCACAGTGTTCAAAAGAGACAAGGGACCTTTTACATATCTGCATCTGCTCAGAACTGCTCCGAAATCCTCCACGGATCCATGGCTGTCTGGGACCATGTTGGTCTGATAGAACAGTACTTATGTGGTTGGGAGGGAGAGACATAGACAGACAGAGAGAGAAAGTGTGACAGGCCAATGTAATTTGCTTTTGTTTAACCCTGAGCGGGGAGGTCCCTTGTTTTAATGGAGTTGTAGATTAGTTCTGCAATCCCACGTAATTGAGGGACTGATAAAACTGATGTGTGTAGAGCGTATTCATGTAGCTCATTTCCATACACAAAGACATATGCTAATGTTGTATTTTATCTGCTTAAGAATATCACCGTAAATCTTTATAGGATTATGGGTAAGCCTCTATGAAGTATTTCAGAAATCTGTCAGTTGGTGAGGCCTGTTTATAATTCAATTCATTGCATGTACTGTACTGAAGTAAGCATTACTAAAATAAGTTGACAAAACCAGAAGTGGCAAAATCTCTGGTAAAAGTTATTGTATCTTCATCTTCATATCTTGTATTTTCATAAACAGAATTTTGACTGCTGTGTATAGCTAAGTAATTACATATTGCTCCTAAGAAATTCATGTTCTAGTGCCACGGTTGATGGCCTTGTTGATGACCAACCACAGTGCAGCTGCTGGGGACTCCTGGTCAGTATCTTGAATAGCTGTATGTGATGAAGTTGATTGGGGAAAGCACGCAAACCAAAGGCAACCCAGACAGACATAGGGAGAACATGAAAACTCTACAGAGACATAAATTGTGTACTGAAGCTGGAACCTTGACGTCGAAATCAGTCATTCTGGTGGTCGGGATCCAAATTATGGTCCCCAAAGATTCTCAGGTGTTCCTAGAAAAGAGGTCCAAACAATGTGTGAATTTTATTTATGAAGGAATGGCATCTTAATTGTTTCTATGATGTATTTTATAAAAATTACTGTTCTATCATCTTTATTAACTAGAAATTCTATCATCTTAACTAGAAATTAATTACATGTTCCTTGTAAAACAGGAGCTTATCAGGTAGGAGAAGCATGCTAGGGTCGCCAGTGTATTCAGGCGTAAAATAGGGGTTGCTGGGAGATTGAATGTAGACCTGTTGTTTCCCAAACAGAAAATGATTCCACATACATATAGTTGAAAGTTGCTCAGCACAGTGAGAAATGTGTTAAGACAAATGTGAGCTGATAGCAAACACTGCCTGCTGTCAGATAAAACACCAGTTACACTATATTTCCCATATAGCATGTTTGTGTCTATGGCATGAGCCCTAATGAGACATGAGCACTTCTGTCAGGGCTCCACAGGGGGGCGCTCTCCTGTCGGCCTCTGCACCTGTCTGCACTAAACTTCAGTCTGATTGTTGTGGGCGTTGGAGCTTTGATGACAGAGCAGCAGCTGATCAGAACATATGCAGCTGGAGATATAAGCACACGACGTACACAACTCAGAAAGAGAGTGGGGATAACTTTACTTCAAACTTTTAGTAGACGCCTCATGATATTCTGGAGTAAGACATCCCAATTAACTACCATCTGTAAGTTTACTTGATTTTTTTTTTGTTACCAGTAGATGGCATATGTGAAACCTGCCCCGCTCCCTCATCTAACCTTTGTTCAGACTCACCTGTGTTCTCTGGTCTTCTTCTGTCAGGCCAAAGCTGGCACATTATCAGACAGCAGTAACGTAGATGGCATCTAGTGGTGTTATGTGAGAATACAACTGGGGCGGGTCGGCCAATCTAACTATAAATGGTAGCTTTAAATGATCAGATAACTTGTGTGCATTCCTTTTTAACATTTCGTTTGATAATAATATATAATCAATAGAGGGAAACTGGCTCTTGTCCTCCATATTATAACTAAAAAGTACATATAGTCATTGTGTTTTTATTAATAATCAGGAAATGTGTTGCCTAAGGACACAAAACGGCAACCATAGCCAACTTTTGGTTCTAACTCAGCTACTGCCACCCACAATAGTCACATCAGTCACACTATATATGTATGTATAGTAGTAGAGAACATTTCGCAGTATTATTGGTACTTTCTTTACATTTTACCCAACAAAAGGGCGCTGCAGAGGTCCTTATGGTGGAAAGATAGTGACTAGAACATAATAAAAATAGCTAGTTCTTTTTCGGCCATCTGACTTCAGCCGCAGTGGACAGTTCAGTATGCATGGGCGCAAATGAGCAGACTTTTTAACCTTTATTACAGTTCAGAACAGTTCAAAATGGAAGTTCATGACCTTCTACCTTCAACATTGGCAGTTAGTGCTCTTTGTTATAGATGCCATCTTCTGAACATCTGCCCATGCTCTGAGCCATGGCCACGGGTCACACAACTGATGAATATTAAAGTTAACTATTATCTCATAGGACCGTGTGATGTAAGATAATCTCCTATAACAAATCATTGAAAGAATAGTATGCAGTTGAAGGAGAACTAGACATCTATGATTGTAGTATTACTGAAGTATTACCCAGGCGTTCTCTCATCAACACCGCAGCAGCACAAAAGACATCTCAGCCTCCCCATCTTTTCCTCTTCACAATTTACGCTCTGCTCTGAAGTGGTTTACCCAAAAATAATCCTGAGATAACTGACGGATTCTTTAATTAAATGTATGCAACTTTTCTTGTTACGAGCGTGTCTGTACATGGAGACAGGTGACATCGCCATATCAACTTACAGGTCAGCTCTATGGAGAGGCAATCATGCTCAAAGAATGAATGCATTTGTTTAATGGTTTGTAATTTTTAAACAATAAAAACTCCTGTAATTGAATAAATGCAAGACAAGTAAGGAGCATTCCTGTCAAAGCAATAATGTCTAAAGCGGGTGAAGCAACCTCCACCAGAAAAGTTACATAGTGCACTTTAACTGTGTACTTAGCTAATAGGTGTGAAATCACTCATTAGGGGCTTGAATGACTATGCTAAGTACGGCACAGTGCACATTTAGAGTAGCACAACAGACCTAGCCTACAAACAGAAACTGTAAACAATAGAGCTGAGTGTCAGTGTCGCTAGCTCCTCCCTTCAGATACATATAAGGCAGTGTCCACCAGTAACCTGACCAGAACTGAAGAAGCGGCTTGGATGAAAAGTATTTATAGGACTTTACAAATTCTTCTGTTTATGCCATTCTAGTTTAACTACTATTACTGCTGCAACTACTTTTGTAACATCTTCTGCTATAACTACACCTACTGCCACTGCATGAAATACTTAAAAATACTGCTCTTTGTTCCTCTATTCTCACTTCTGCCACAGATCCCCAAACATGTTGTCCACTTAAGTTTCCAAAAATGTTTCAAGTAAAAGTGTGTGGTAACTGCGCCCTGTGTCAAAGGCTGTTCCCTCTGGTCTAAAGTGGCTGTGGCTGTGGAGAGTGCTGCTATCCTGCGGTTCACGTTTTGTTGCAGTAGCACTTAGATCGTTAGCGCACAGAACCAGTATTGACTTTTTTCTTTTCTTCTGTTTTAGGTTCCAACCCAAAAGCCTAATGGCCCCGTGTGCCACCACTGAAATGGAGACGGAAAGGTCAAACGATAAATCCTCGTGGTTTTAACAGCTCCAGTCACTGCAGTCAGCGCACTGGTCTGTGGTGGGTGTGAGCAAAAGAAATACTAAAGTTTTTGATGATTTCTGTTATTGTGGGTCTTCTACTGAAACTTAATACAATGAAAGAAACTATTTTATCAGTTCATAAAAATAAAAAAGTAAGCTGCCAGTTCTACATATTATGCATTTTTATTTTAGCTCTATTGTAAACCAAAAAAAGGGAACTGCATATACTGTAATCTGTTGCTTCTTTTCATTCAGTCATCAACCTGACTATCAGTTAAAGGGGCACTGTGTAACTTTTTTGGAGGAGGGCACGCAACCTGCTTGTGTCAGAGAGATGATATAACTTTTGTGTAGAATGTTCTATGGTACCTGCAAAAATCATGCATTCTTATTCGGAGCGTGGTCTTCTCTCCACAGATTTGACCTGTAATTGGCTTGTGGTATCACCTGCTTGTCTCCATGGAGATAGATAAGTTTAATACCATACAGTGAATCAGTACTAAGCCTCTTGAAAAGTTACATAGTGCTTAATGTTGCACAATGATAGAGAAACAACTGAATCCCAGCCAGTTGCTTCCTCATGGTTCCCATCCAACAAAGTGCTAAAACTGGCATCGAAGGTCACCATGTCTGGTTGTTACTTAGAGTTCTCATCTAGTGATAACGGGGATTTTAGTTTCAAAGTTTTACTATGGTAAATACTGCAATATCGATTTGATTCAGATAATAATTTGATCTATTTTGTATTAAAATACACTGAAACTCCTCTACTATATACAGTTGAAACCAGAAGTTTACATACACCGTATAAAAAGACACATGCGCTTTTTTTTCTCACTGTCTGACATGAAATCAGAATAAACGTTTCCTGTTTTAGGTCAATTAGGATTAACAAAATTATTTCTATTTGCTAAATGCCAGAATGATGAGACAAGGATTGTTTAAAGACGATTTTTCATTATTTTCTTCAATGTCAGAAGTTTACATACACTTCATTAGTATTTGGTATCATTACCTTTAAACTGTATGACTTGGGTCAAAAGTTTTGGATATCCTTCCACAAGCTTCTCACAATAGTTGGCAGGAATTTTGGCTCATTCCTCCTGACAGAACTGGTGTAACTGAGCCAAAAAAAACAGAAAGAATTTGAGAACGTCAGTATCAATTTTGGTATTGCTCCGCCCATAAAGTAAAGCACTACTTCACTCAGGTAAATGTTGTATCCTACCTGAATTTCATGAGTAACTGTAAATTAACCTTTACACTACAATGTCTGTGTAATCCGTCAGTTGTCCAGGTCTAATCTATAGTAAAAGCTAAACGTTAAATCTGTCAACCGGACAAAAAGTTGTAAGAGTGAAGACGTTTCGCTGCTCATCCAAGCCACTTCTTCCGTTCTGGTCAGATTGCTGGTGAACACTGGACTTTGCACTACAATACTACCCGTGAGTGCATTTTACAGATGCGTATGCTGCCTGTAAAGAGTTTCCAAAGTGTTCTGTCTAGATGTTCTGAATGTGTTAAAGTCTAAATCCTGCCCTGTCACCATTGGCGTTGGCAGTCATCAAACTTCTCTGAGCTCTTCGCCTTTTTATACTTCTCATGACCCCATTTGAACCAAACATGTGTCGGGAGCTGTACCCAGAATCCCTCGCGGTTTTACTAGAACCATGAACTCCGAATACGGTGTTAAATCCAACTGAAAAGGCGAATGTAATCATATCAGTAGCGAGCAGCAAAGTGGCTTATTCGACGGTAGAAAGAGAAACTCGAAAGGGACAAGAGGCAGACTCATTGCTGCTACAGAGGGAAGCTAATTTGGTGCTTTCAAAGGCCATGAAAAGAGCAGCAAAGAGAGGGGGAACCGGTAAAAGGACGACTTCAGTTCCATCTTAGACAGTGGAACATGTGTGCGAGGGATTACCCACAATCAGAATACACGGTTTTAATGGAAGATTGAGAACAGAATTAGAACAGCCACAAAAGACAGTTTAAAAGGAGTAATCTTTTTTATATGGTGTTGCGTATTGTGTCAGACTTTACATATGAAATCCTTGTCATGTAAATTCATAATGGTTTTATAATGGGCTGTTTCGGTAGAAGTAAGAATACATTAGCTTTCTATAGTGCTGTTCAAAACACTTAAAGGTCTTATGCAAAATTGATTCATGTGAGGTTTTAGTTATGTTGGAACGTTGTTACCTCATCAAAAACATTACTCGGAGTTGTGTTTTGTTTCATTCACACATGTTTGAGAAATCCTGCATTATTAGTCTGTTTACATCTCCAAAGCTCAAAATGCTCTGTTCCACCTTGTAATGGCATGAAGTGTTAGTTTTCAAGTTAACAGCTACTTTTTACCTGTAGAAACTGACAATTCCAGGGCTGAAATCATCTAAATTATTCTCGTGAAGGTGTATGGAGTTTAAAAACACAGTGGAGCACTGTTACAAACCGTTCCTAGGGATGAAAGGAAGTAACACACAACCCAGACGGTAAACGGGTAAATAATAAGTGGCTCTTTTAATTATAAAGTAAATGTAACGGAATACAAGTTACGATGGGTGTTACATTTGATAATACATTTAGAAGTATACAATAAAACTAAAAGACAACAAAAGGAATTTCAACGAGTTTGAAGCTAAATCAAAATAAAACAAACAAAAGGGCAGGCCGTTAGTGAGCTCTAGTGTCTCAAACACAACTACACACAGGTTCACTTTAACACAGACACATCAGTCGAAGGCGAGCTGTTCACTATGATCCATCCGCGCCCACGGGCAGGTATGTGGGACTTTTATCATGGGCGGCACTGGCAGGTAGAGACTGTGGATTGGTGGCGCGATGCACCAACCACCAGACGAGGAATCGGAGCCAACGCGGGGACAGCATAGAAATGGTCCACCAATCAGGAGACAGGATCACCACCAGCATTTTTGCGTACATGAAACGAAGGCACATGGATAATAAGACACCAGAGGAGCGCAGGGTGAGGCGGGCCCAGGCTAAGCTCCATAACAAGCACTTCCTGTATTACCACATGACATCACAAGGTGGAACAGAGTGTTTTTAGTCTGGGAGAAGAACACAGCCTAAATATGCAGGGTTTGTGTGTTAAACATGTGTCAATGAAACAAAACACAACTCCAGGGATGTTTTTGAAGAGGAAACATTATAACATAGATCAAAAATGAGTGCTGTGTTGTGGTAAGTTACTTCGGTATATCCACAGTGGCCTTGGGACAGACCGATCGAAGCACGACTGCCAATTAGCTCATTAGCTCCTCCCACCATCAAAAATCATTCATACACCAGATTCATATATAGGCAAGGTAGGTGAAGTGTCTTGCCGAAGGACACAACAATAGTATGCACTGGTCCGAGCTGGGATTGGGTTCTAGTATGAGGTAGGGTCTTTTTTCTGGCTTTTTAAAGGTGCACTGAGTAATATTTCCGGTGGGGTACCTGCCATTTGCTTTTCCCTATGTTTTATCGTATTGCCTGAAAACCTCTGCAATATGCCATCAAACAAGGATTTACTTCATTTGAGAAGAGTATCCTGCTCAAAAATACATTGTAAGGCGCCATTCTTATTATATTTATTTTTACTCAGGTGTCTAACGTCCTCTAAAGGCAAGAATGGGGACTGGAGCATTATGAAACTGCAAAATGCAGCATGGCTAATGTGTATGGGACTACAGATAGAAGCTTCGTTGTAAAGACCACCTAAGCTTCTGGCAAAGTTGTATGAAGTTGTAAGGGCAAAAATAGTGATTTGACATGAGAATGGTTGGAATTGGATCTCATTTAAGAAAAAACTGAATCTTTTAAGTTGGCATCATAATAATAGTAATTATTGTTATTATTATAATTTAGATAATTCTTTCACTTTCAAGGGATTTGATCCATTTTAAACAAATCTTAGCCTTAGTAATTTCTCTCTGTGAGGAAATGAAATATATAAAATGAGTTCTCACATTGGCTTCTGCCATATAATTAAATATAAAACAAACCTGTCTTTTGAACGGCTCTTTGAAATGAACCAGAAAAGAGCCGAAAGTCCCATCACTAGACAAAAATATATGAGCAATTCTTGATTTCAATTGAGTTGTTTACATTCAACACCAGATGTGTTTTGGGTTGCAAACAGCATTATAACATGTTCAGAAGTTCCAAAAAGTCATCGCCGTCTTGTCTTACCAAAAAACGTTAACCTCCACTCTGATTGGACACTTTAACTTCACATTCCGCATTACTTACCTATCCATCTGCATATATTCTCCTGTCTTCTCATTAGGAACAGCAGTGAGGGACAGTAGCCCAATCTTCCCCAGCCTTGAGTGTGCCTCCGCCACAGCTCCGGGCCCAGTCCTGCTGCGAATACTGAAAATTTACAACACTAGATATAATTAATACCCAGTTGAGCCGATGCTGGAAACCTTTTATGACAGAGGAAGTCAGCACGGTGGACTTGAGGACATGGATAATAACCAGTGTAGTATGGAGATGGAGAGGGGGGGTCGCCGTGGTAGGAGGGGTGGGTTGTGACACGGGGCTGATCGGTGTGTAAGGGAGTCCAGTGAATATAAAAATACAGAAGAAGACCTCGTATGAACTGCTCAATGAATTATGAATGATGCTATGTTGAATGGGGTTGTTTTGTGTCATATATTATAATGGCAAATAAGGCTAGGTGTTAAGCTAGTGATCTATTCTTCATTCCTGTTCGGAAAGATGAGATGCTAGAGCTGAGCTAAGTACAATATGCGCTACACACTATCCTAAAGATCGTTTGGACGTGTACTCGCTGTTTTTAGGTCACGAATGACACAAATTTGGGCCCCTACACTCCAGATTAGCTTGTGTTTTTATATTGTTTCTGTCCACTACGTTAAAATGAAAGTGAAAACTATGGCGTTTCGATGTGTTTACTGACACTTCAGAGAGCAAATTACCAACGCTTTTCTTAGCATAACATCACAGGCTCAAAGTAAATGACGAGTCGCTTATCTATATTAACGAAAGTGTGATTATATTTATGTTAGCCGTTTTAATTAATTAGAGCTACAAAGTTTTAGCGCAAAAGGTAAATTACTAAATGCCTCTGAACGTCTCTTAGCCCCTGTTCAAAAGTACTCTGAATGACTTGTGTATGTAAACATAGCGGCTGTTGCAATCAGTGGATGGATCTTTAGATACTATGGGTCAGGTGCAGAAGTAGGTAGTGCATTTACTTGAGCAACTTTAAAGTTTACTTTTCAGAGTACTTTTCAAGCAGCATACGTTTACTGACTTAAGTAATATTTTTACTGAAGTAACAGTACTCTTACTTGAGTAAAAGTTTTGGTTACTCTTCCCACTGTGAGTAAGTATAGTGTGACAAAAGTGCTGTGTTGACAATATGAAAGGGTTTGAACATTTGTGTTTCCTTCAGATATAATGCAGTTTTTCTCATTTGTGAGTCTATGAAGGTCTTTGAAGGACAAAACATAAAGTAATACACAAAACCATGTATATTCAAATTACATTAACTTCAAATTATAAATCAGATGTTACGTCCCAGCAGTTACTCTTTAACCCTTTAATGTTCTGCTCAACCATTTGGTAGATCACATTTTGAGTCACTATATCTTATTGGGAAATGTGTTGAACTGAACTCAACCTGATTGGGTCATCTGTACCACTTGGTTGGGGTATGCTATGCATAAAACATCCATTAGAGGGCACTCTATTTTTTGACAGTAGGACTTTTCACTCATCGTGACTCTAGGAAGTTAAAAACAGAAAAATCACCTCTGACATGTGAACAACTTCTGGCTGCATTTTTAAAGGTAAATCAGTTTTTTCAACATATTACATCATCTAACACGTTACTTAACAGAATTATGTCACTTGATGCAACAGAAAAACATTTTATTATTTTTAATTTATTTTTAAGGGTCAATTTTTTTAAAACTGGGGGGTCTATATATATATATTTTTTATTTATTTTTGTCATTAGCGACCCAATAACTTAAAAAGCACAAAAAAATAATTTTTACATTGGAGTGAACATTAAAGGGTAGTAGTACTTTTTCCAAATACTGTTTTTACTTTACCACTACTTGTACTTCTACTCGACTACTATTATTTTAATGTAACATGAACTCTACTACTTGAGTACAATTTTTGGCTACTCTACCACCTCGGGTTAGGTGGTTCACCCATGCCCAAAGCAAATAAGTAGATACAATAGTGAGTGGAGATCTCGGAGGTGAAGATAAAAACAGTATTAAGCCCTGACTTTAAAACAATCCAAGGAAATCCCTCATAATCGCTCCTTGTAAAATGCACACACTTTTGCACACACATATATTCTCTCAGAGGCTGTGTATGATTTGTTAGACTTCATAAAACTGAAAAGGTTAAGTGAGACCATTATGTTGACTTGGCAGCCATTAATTTGCGCTGAAGTGAGTGGAGTTAGCTGCCGCAACTTTCACACATGACAGGTGCAGTTGTAAAAAGCAGGAACTCACTCAAACAAAGAACACCAAGACCCCACACCTAATCTCAGCCCATTATTCAACTCACTCAGCCATGTGTAGTCTCTTTGGAGGACACAGCTCGAAATACATGCCTGAGAGCTTCTGCTGAATGAGATGCCGCTGTTGCCCCGGTGAGCGGGACGAGGAATTTGGGAAAGTGAGATAGAACAAATCAATTATAGCTCATTGGTTTCTTCGTGTTTACTTTAAGTGTGGAGAATGCAACAGTGCACATGTGTACCGGCCATATTTATGACTGCTTTTTTAGCCACAGCAGCCGTGAGGCAGATTTGTATGTAGCCAATCTGCGCGTGAGCCCCTAACACTACCAGCTGGCTCTGTGCACCATGGTAACCTGGCTAGCTCCAGTCACTATAATAGTCACGGTGGTCACTTCCACCCCATTTAAATCCCTATGGGTTTTTTGGAGAGTCACACTAGAGAGAGTCACACTATAATAGATAATAGATAATAGATAACAGATCATCTACTAACAGATCATCCATAACATCTTCAGCTTTTCACCATCTTGGAGAGACTTATACATGTGTTTGTCTCCAGTAGGTTAGACTACTGTAACGACCTGCTCACTGGACTCTCCAAACGAGCGTTAAGACAGCTGCAGTACATCCAGAACGCTGCTGCTCGAGTCCTGACTAGAACCAGGAAGTACAAGCACATAAGTCCTGTGCTCAGGTCTCTGCACTGGCTCCTGTGGCTCAGAGAATAGACTTTAAAGCAGCTCTGCTTGTTACAAGTCTCTCCATGGCCCAGCACCAAAGTACATCTCCCACATGTTAGTGCCATATGAACCATCTCACACTCTGAGGACTTCAGGGACCGGCCTCCTGCTGGTGCCCAGAGTCAGGACTAAACATGGGGAATCAGCGTTTCAGTTTTATGCAGCTAAAACCTGGAACAGTCTTCATGAAGATGTGAGACAGGCCTCTACTTTGACAATGTTTAAATCCAGGCTCAGAACAGTTCTGTTTAGCTGTGCATATGACTGAAAGGTTTTTATTCTGCACTTTTCTCTTTTAATGTTCATTTTATGATGATTATTTTTGTTTTGATTTGTTTGTATTGTGGTTTTAATGTCTTTCTTATTCTGTAAAGCACTTTGAATTATATTGTGTACAAATTGTGCTATACAAATAAACTTGCCTTGCCAGAAGACAGCAAGTTGCAGATGGATATCACTGACAACGTGTTAAAGAGGTTACTTCTCAGGATCCGTTTCTGTACCTCAAAACTAAGTAATCGTAACTAGCTGGGTGCCAGCTCAGAGCCAATTGCCAATGGGTCTACCTCAAGTAAAGTACATTCTGGTCCGAGTTGGCATCAAGTGTTTTGGTTAAGTTACTACTGATATTTTGCAGCTCTTTGACCAAGACATTCTTCATGATCACAAGTGTATAAACTTTGGTGATGATTGTCTATTATGAGATCCATTTATATTTTTGAGTGTTCTTGCTAACCATGAATCCAACATGTAACACACTTTGTTATATAATAAAGATTCCATACAAGGAAAAAAATAATCTCCAGTAGTGTCCAATGTTACACCTGTTTGTGCTATTCCCCATGCAATTACCTGCACTCAGCGACCAGCACCGCACGTATCCCCGGCTCATTTCTGCCGCTCCTTTGTACCGCGCGTGTTTATTTATTCTATTAGGCCTTTCCGTCTCTTGTCGCCTTCTTTGTGCTGCCGTCTTGTCAAAAGGCCACACCATTCAGATTATTGAACAGTTGGCACCGTGAGATCCTTAGACGAGACTTTTGTTGTCGAAAAGGACAATATAGAACTAAGATTGTCGCCGTGGAGAAAGATACGTGCGTAATAACTGCGGATCAGAGAGGCCATGAGCACTTTCCGATGATATTAACAGTGTGAAACAATAGTGCGCTTCCCGAATAAATCACGTACAAAAGAGGAACTAATACGTTTTCTCAAAGGGGCCAACTGTGGGATGGATATTTCACTAGTAATTACTTTAGCTGGCGCCGGGGCTGATTTCGACAAACCATTACTGCGCCGAATCTTTCAGGAGGCCGCCCTGGGACTTAATGACTTGCGATTGGAAATAGAAGAAGAATTCACTCGAAAGCAGGCGAGGAGAGGAGGAGGTGGGGAGAGAGGGATGGGGATGATTAAGAAGGCCAGATTGAGCAAAGCAAACAGAAATGACAACACAGAATTGAAAACGGAGAGGCAGGCAGGAAAAGCTATGACAGACTTTCTAGCAACAGGATTTAATGTTTTGTTTTAAAGGCTGGGGGTAGGGGAGGTATGGATGCATAGGTAATGGTGTAGATAGGATGTGATCGTTATGGATAATGAGTATTCCTTTGCGACAGTGTAAAGTCCAATTGAAATTTTGTCGGGATGAAATCGTTTTGTCATAGTTATGGGTTGCAAACTTTTTACAGGATGTACTGACAAGGTTACCTGGCCAGGCAGAACCACACACTTTGACAAAACTTTACAAAGATGAGTGGATCTGGAGCCATATCCTTTCTCTCCAATTTCGGAGGGCATGATTGATAGGTGAATTAACCAGTCAGAGAGACGCATTTGAGAAACACCTGATAAAAATTAGCGACTGTGGTTGGACCGTCTCAGGATAGGACGGAGGATTTCAAGCAGAATGTAAAAGGGACTGGCTGGCTACTGTACAAGGTACTATTTTGAAGGGATTTCGAATTAAAAGTGCACTATGTAAGTTTTCTGGTGGAGGGTTTGTCGCGTGGAGATGTTACTACTGTACCTGTAATCTTACACAGTATGGCATTAAAGTTACCCATCTCCCTGGAGACAAGCGGCACCACGCCAAGTTACTGATCAGACTTTAGCAATACAAACACCTTGAATAAACGCTAGATACATGTTTAATGCCACAATCTGGAACATTCCAAGCAAATCAAACACATCTCCATGGAGACATGCAGGTGGCGGATCCTACATCAGAAAAGTTACATATGTTCAATACAATGTTTTTTGTCTACGTAATTAATGATTCTAATAGATTTCCTGGTCGAACACAAAAAGATGATGGTGGTGGTGGTGAAGGTCAAGAACTAACGTAACTCAGGTTCCAATCCCAGTCATAACCAACGCTCCATGTGGTACAAGACCTAGTGACGCTACAGATCTTTGCTTTGTTCACCCAAACAAATGGTAATAATGTAATATTAACATGGAGCCCAAAACCAGACCACTGTATTTCGTAACTTATTTGTAGCGTTCATCACCTGCCTGCAGCTGTCAGCCAATCACAGCCAGTTTGCTTTGTATCAACCAATCACTTTTCTATGCATTCATATAAATATACGCACACTGCCTTCATCCATGTGGCCTACATTGTCATATTTTGGTAATATTACTGTTGTTGCCAATGTAAGCTAAAAAAAATAAATAAATAAAAAATAAAATAAAAAACTCATTCTCTAGTTGAAACAAATATAGCTTTTGATGATCCAACCTGCTCACTTAAGCGTTGGCTCTGGAGGAGATGACTCAGGACTGGCATTTTGGAGTGCTGCAGAGATTTTATTTTTTAATACAAGAGCATCAAGTGGGTAATTTGTAGCCATCTATGAAGCAAATTAACCACAAAATATATTTAATTGCAATACCCAATGGCTGAAAAGGGTGGAAGCTAAATTGCACATTTACCATCAATTATCTGCAGAATTCTTTTAAGAAAACATAACTAACCATTATTCTCTCTGTTGGGAATTCAAAAGCTCCTTTGAAACAAGGATATGGCGAAAAAATAGCATAAACCAGCATCAGTAAGCAGTGTAACAGGGTCAAGGACTGAGTTCATCTTTACGGCTCAATGTCTTTCTCCCAGCACATAAATCACTGTTTGCACCAAGGCTGCATGTCGCCCACACACTATTATACCCATACATTACAATTACTAATACTGTTCAGAGAGTCATCAGCAAGGCTATTTTCCACAATGTGTTGTACTGTGCAAATCTGAACCTTCACCTCATTTAAAGGTGAAACAGTTAGCAAGATTGTTTTTGGATACACTTTCAGTTCAGATTTTAAGTAAATGTCCACTGTGAAACTTTTCTGAAGAAGGGTTTATTCCCATGGAGATGTTGTATAGTATGGCGTTAAAAGCGCTGTACCAATTTTTTTTTCTTGTCTTAAAAACGTGAAAAACAGAATTAGTCCATTTTAAACGGTTTGCAATGGTCCAAAGTTATTAGTCACTTAACCTTCGCATTTCGACCATCTTAAATATTCACTGTGATGAGTTTATAAGCCCGTTTCACAGCCCTCAGAAACCAGTGCGGAGAGTTGCAGGGACACTAAAGCTAACAACAAGTACCATGCTAACGTGCACTTTCTGATTATCAGATGATTTTTTTTTTTTTTTTTTGACTGCGAGAGGAGATTATACAATATATCTGTACTAGGGCAGGACATGGTTTGTTCAAATGCATGGGAAAAAATCGGGTACAGGGCCTACAGTAAGTCTTTTGTGCTCAAGACTAGCTTGAATAACATTCTTACTTTAAGCAGAGTCACCTTTCCACAGATCTGACGCGCAACTTGGCCTGTTGGCATCACCCATAAACACAAACAGAGGCAAAATTCGCTGTATTAGCTTCTTGCTTCTTGCTACGTTGCAAATACTAACAGCTATACAGAGGCACAGGGGACTGGCTCAAGAATTCTAATAGGTTCCTGGACTAGGTTGGTGGCATCAGAATATAACCCCTCATCTCCTTTCATTATCTATGGTGTTACCTGCTTGTCTCCATGGAAACAAACAATAACATTTCCATGGAGACAAGCAGGTGACTAACCCCCGACCTGAAAAGCTGCACAGTGTACCTTTAATAACGTATATCAATTTTCCTTTCAAACGTTTCATCTTTGGAAAACCAACCACATTGTTATTAGCTTAGCGGTGTTTGCTTTTGAATGCTGTTATTTTGATATGGAATAAATTGTCCTATTTCCCTTGTAGGCTAGTAATGATGAGATAAAATGCGGCCAGAATGCAGAATGTGCCTTTATGTTGAGACAGTATCAACCTTAATGAGTATTTCTGTGCAAGGGAGAAAATATTTATTTTACTATTGGTAAAACTTTTTAATATGCAGCACACAACAATAGCCTAATTTGTCAGTGCGTAAGCAATGCATTACCCCCTGTGTGCACATAACAATGCATAGAGTGCCGAAAACAACAACTATTTCCATGCATTTTACATGATCGTAATTAGCTGTGTATAGCCCAAGACAAAACAGGGCTTTAAGACATTTTTATAGCAATGTTTTCTTGATCAAAAGCGGCTTTGGTCAAACGCCCGATGTGGGCCTCCGTAGCGGGATCACAGGGGAAATTAGTGGGAATTTTCCAGCAATGTTTCTTCCTCTCCCAGTAAGGCTGACCTGGTGGAATAAATGAGTTTAGTGGTCGCAGTGGAATGCCAGAGCTACAGATGGGAAGCCTCCGGTAGTTTATAAATCAGAAAGCAGGAAAAATGTTACTCACGTGGCACATGCAAACATAGCAGAGGTCTACTTATCCAAAAGAAGCAGATTTTCATTATGGTTAGCCTCTAAGGATCAGTATGCTGCTGTGTACGGTCCGTAGGGGCACTGTTGTATGCTAATCAAGCTGTCTATCATTTTCAGGGGAATTGTTTAAAAAGTGAAATTTTCAAACAGTACAACGTAAAAGTTATAGCTGTGATTAATGTTTTGTTTTTTAATAATAGTAATGGGGGGGCGTGGTCTGGTGTGGGTGAAAACACTTCTTTTTCCCTCTTTTAAGATGTTTTCTGGTGGATTGTGTGCATTTGAATAACAGCTAATTCAAGTGGAGTTATAATTCAGCCGTAATGGACATCGTCGAAATGGCGTTACCCCAGAAAAGTAAACGGATTGTTCTGTTGATGTTAAAATACAGCAGGCGGTGCTAGTATCGCTGTAGCATGTAGCATCCAGCTATATGTATTTGGTACAATATATACATAAGTATAAAATATATAAATAAGTCTGCTGTGTGCTGCCTGCATCTAATTATAATCAGGAAGTGTGTGTCAGCATGCTAGTTGTTGTTTACTTTAATGTCATGGCAAAACTCTGGTTACCTGGCCTGCCAGAACCACACGCTTTGACAAAACTTCTCAAAGATGAGTGGATCGGGAGCCGTGTCCCGTCTCCCCAATTTCAGAGGGCATGAGTGACAGGTGGATTAACCAATCAGAGAGACGCATGGTCCGTTTGTGTCAAAAACAAACATGGCTGCTTACGTGTAAAAAGGAAAAAAACAACAACATAAAGGACTGAGAAACAGCATGGATTTTTGCAGAATCAGCTATGGAAGAACTAAATTCTTATTTATCTCAGGTAAAACAGATTATGTATTGTTCTGAATGTTATGCGAATTTTTGAGAGGAGATGTCTTCTGCATTTGAGAAACATGTGATACAAATGAGTGACTGTGGTTGGACCGTCTAGTTCCAGACCCTTCTGGATTTGATCAGAATGTAGAAGGGACTGGCTGGTCAGACAACTGCTCTGGTCTCTGAAAAATGTGAAAAGTGCTGATAAAGTCATCGCTGTAAATAATTAGGATGCTCAGAAGGTAAGTTTAAAATGAAATGAACTGTCTGTTTTTCATGTTTTTAAGACAGCAAAAATCAGCGACTTTAAAATGTATGGTTTGAACAAACTGTTTGCTTCCATTAGGGGGCGTTCCTTCATAAGGATCTATGGGTTTATACAATGAACTCATTTTTAAAAAACCCTTAAATTTAGGTTGGTTTGAAAACTGTCTAACTATACAATGTTAGTACTTTGGTCCCTGGCGGTCTCAAGCTCAACAACACAAGCAACACCCACAACCTCTGACAAATCCCGGTTGCCCCTCTGTCCAAAGGTCTGGAGATATCACAGGTTCTCCATGGGGCCGCTGTAAATCTCCATAAAAACACTGAACTTGATTAAATGAAAAATTAAAAGTGTCACAGCGGAGAGAGCCCGAGCAGCCGGAGGTAAGTGTAGTGCATATTTTGTAAAAAGACCCAAGTGAGAAATTCCAACTGTTACCCAGGGTCCCAGGCTCATTAAAACATATCAGTGCTCTTGTCATGTGGGGACCCAGCAGGAGCAGAATGTAACCCTGGCCCTTCAAAATATAAAGGGAGAAGAAACAGAATTGGAAAAATGAAGAGATGGGGGAAAGAATGTACTGGAAAAACCATGGGATATAGACACCATGAGGGGTCTGGGTTACCATCGCCTATTTATGGAAGTGGGCATTAAAAGGCCTGCATTATTGATATTTCAGATTCATTTGACTACCACTGGAGAAGTAAAAGTGCCAAAAGCAGTGGAAATCAGACTAAAAACCATAGCTGCTCATCAAAATCTTGAGATGTCTGCCTAGAAATTAACCTGTGTTTACGATATTCTTGTTGTTTACCTCATGCTTCAAAGCCTCATTATGTCAACTTCAAAAAATCAACTGAAAGTATTTCTTTGATTATGGGTGTTGGTGTAATCCCTCATTCGTCTAAATGGTAAATGGTCACATTTTTATATAGCGCTTTTCCACCTTCAAGGCACTCAAAGCTCAGTTCTACAAAAACGCTTTTCGATCTTTTATAGCTATAATTGGTATAGCATCCAAAAGCTCACATAACTTTAACTGAACAAGCGAGACCTCCTTTAAAAGTCCCGGTGCCTGATTTATTTTTTCCCCATGTATTTGAGCAAAATGTGTGTTTCCTCAGTACAGATATATTGTATAAGCAGCTCTTGAGGTCCAAACAAGTCCTAATTGGAATGCATTTTATTGTACGATAATCAGGAAGTGAGTGTTAGCATTCTAGTAGCCGTTAGCTTTCCCGTCGTGGCAAAACTTCGCTCTGGTCCCTGAGCGTTGTGAAAAGCACTTATATAAACTCATCGTAGTGAATAATTTGGATGCTCGGAATGGATAAGATAAATGAGGAATAACCTAGGACCATGGCAAACCATTTAAAATGAACTAGTTCTGTTTTTCACGTTTTTAAGACAGTAAAAATCAGGTACAGCGCCTTTAGCGGGTCATCTTAGCAAATCACACTTACATGCAAGGCGCTATTCTGAACAAAACCTCTTAATTTTGCCGATATATGCACATTTATTCCATGCCCACGGGATAAGAGGTCTATCACGATCACGAACAAATGATGAAGTTATATATTGCTAGTAAAGTAAATATAGCCAAAAATAATCAAAAATTTCCCAGTAGTGCAAAGAAAATGTTCGCACGATAAATGCTGACCACAAAAAAATACTGTTCCAGCTTTAATATACTGAATGGTAAGTCGATATAGTAATTATTGCGACAGGCCTACGGGAAAACTGAACTCCTGAGTCCATTCTTGAAAGGTGACGTCACACTATTTCACTCCTAAAGTAATGTATTTAGGCTCCACAAATGGCTCCCCTCATCTGCTCAGCACCCCCCCATCTCTGCTCCGTTTACAGCCAAGAGGTAAATGTGGCATGAAATATATAGTTAAGGGCTCAAGTGACTTCATAAAATAAGGTGTCTGCGTCTCAATGCACCTGTGTACATTCAAGCACAGTTATTATAGTCGTGATTCAGGCGTACGCTATGACTTTATGTGATAATGAACTCGTTGCCTTGCGCGTTTCACATGCAAAGTACGAAAAAAAAAAAATACTGTTTTTTATTAGCTTTTTGTCGTATATACGCTTGACTCCCCCGCGCTAGCTAGAGGTGTGAAGACATTAACGTTACCTCAAATACGCGTCGCTGGTGTGAAACTAGCATCTGTTTTTATAGCTGCGCGGTT
>KN472807.1:184507-201933 GCA_000787095.1 Periophthalmodon schlosseri
CAAAACCATTTTGTTTAATTTAAGGGTATAAGGGTATTGCAGAAACTAGTGCTAACATTTAGCAGCTAAAGCAAAGCTAATGTTCTGTCTGTCCTTATTTCAGGCTGTCTGCCAGTGCAGAGGGCTGAGGTATCACTGTGATGGACTTTGAGCCGTTAAGAACATGTTTATGATGTTTTAAACAGCACTATGAATATAACACTGTTACTGCAGTGCCCTTTCATTTTGTTTGACTTCAGTACTGAGTTTTCTTGTAAATCATATCTGTGTCCTCCTTTTCAGGATGAATGACCATCAGGGGCGGATGATCTCAGAGTTTGAAACAGCCTCTGTTTGAATGAAGCACCGTGCTGATGCTGCACTCTCCACAGAGGCAGGAGTTTCACCCCACACTTTAAAGTGGCTGATATTTGCATGTAACATATTACTTTATGTACATATTCATTTGATTATAATAGCATTTCAATCATTTGACTAATTACTTCTTCCATTCATGTGTGTTTTAGATCAGCTACATCCTTGGAAAGGAGCAGAAGGGCAGAAAAACTTCATCTGTGGATCTCAGTGTAACTACACATTATCTGTAAGATATAACTAATTACACCTGTTGGTTGGTTTAATAAACTGATTTTGGCTTGAAATATCTGCTTCTGTTCATTATAGGTTTGTATGGGTCATGATTTTGTATATTCTATTTTTTAAAATGTGTAAATTTGCGAATGTATGGTGAAAATACAGTAATTTACCAAGAGAATTATAAACATCATCTTGCCACAAATGTACATAAAAACAGTTATGTACTGTACACACATGTACAGTCTGCAGCTGTAGACTTCTAGGGGTATATATATAGGGTAAAGTACAGTTACTGTTGCTACAGTTTAATAAGGGTAAATGACAGGCAGTCTATTTGGCGTAATTTACTGTTATTTTCTTCCTGAAATGTTGGTTTCTGTGCTAATGAAATCATTTGTAGGTAATATGATAGTGGTGAGATTGGCATAATACTTAAGGCAGAATGAACGGTAATAAAATACATTTACAGATCTGCCTGTAAAAGTGAATACCGTTTCATATTTTTCCCTCGATACGAGCCGCCTTAAAAACCCTCCAGGGAACTCCACATTTTAACAACAACACAAATCTCTCCTGGCGATTACTGACCAATTAAAAAGCCACTGTGATTTGCGGTATGTGATTTTATAGAACCACCGCACACCAGGTTGAATTTGGTCTTCAGTCTCCATACACAACAACGACTCTTTATACGGCCGTTTGATAAGCTTGTGATGTGACTGAAACGCTTTTCTTTGAGTTCTGAAAAAGAGAGAGTCATGTGAAAGGCTTTTGGTGTGGCCTTAGATAAAAATCTCAGCTCAGGTTTATTAAAAAAGAATTCATTTTCACGAGTCTCAAAATGACACTTTTAATAAATACTCATGTTAGCTACACTACATGGTGATTAACATCGCTGTAGATTCTCTGAGTAACTCCAGTCTTCGCAAACATCACAAAAGCTCATTGTTTTGAAGCGAGGAGTAATAAGGACTGTTACAAATCTATTTCTACTAGAGTTTGCTGTTCGTAGAAAATGAATGTTCCAAGGCAACAATTGGTACCAGGACAATGATATTATATTCAATGCTGGCTGTTGCAACACTTGATTTCAGTTAGCAAAACAGGTCGTGACATGTCATTTTTACACTGGGATTTTGGTATGCAGTTAGTGCTTCAGCCTCACAGCAAGAGGGTGCCAATAGGCAACGTGCGCAGCAGCATGCTAACTAGCTCACCGTGTCTCAAAGCTAACACTTTTATCAAAATCCAAAAACATGAAAAAAATAACCTATTAAAATTCAAATTAATTAAATAAAGACTACCCAGTTATTTTTCATGTGTAGAATACTTCTGTTTGTGGCATTGTAGTAATATTCATTATGCCTCAAAATTAGCATTAGCATTGAGATCACAGACTGTATAAAGAAGTGGACTAAGTGAGGGTGATGTCACCCATAGCGTTTGGCTCCAGTCAAATGAAGCTCAAATGAAGGCTAGCGGTTACAGGTGGCGAATTTGGAGCCGAGTTCGATTATCTGGAATTTCGACCGTGAGTTGTCATAGCAACCAGAGAGCCAATCTGGAGTGAGGCTGTTGAAGGTAACGCCCCTTCCCGCCCGCATCGCTGGTTTGGCAGGGGGGGGGCGCTTAGCAACCCTGTCAATCAAACCTGTTGCTAACGTTAGCGAGAGCGACCTTGGGGAAAGAAGGCGCCTGATTTGTCTGTTATTAATGTTCATATCTTGATTTACGGACACAATAGCGAAATAAATATACCAGGATCATGTAGAGTGGGTTCATACCAATATTTTAAGGCCAAAATGATGAAGCTCACTGCAGCAGTTACAGAGAGAAGGGCGACAATTTTTCAATGTAAAGTGAATTGGACTCAGAGTTGATGGAGCTGGAAGTGCGCCCATGCTCACTTCCTATTTGGAACGCGGGGTGCGCCCATCTCACTTCCTATTTGGAACGCGGGGGCTAGGGCGTTAGCTATGTCCATTTATATAAACAGTCTATTTCTCTTTGTAAACACAGAAGTGTCCTCTGGTGAAATATTACATTTATTTACAACTGATAGAATTGGACAAGAGGTACAGATGCTAACAGTGAGAGGCCGGACGCTATTGTGCGCAGAGCCTATTAAGTTTGAATTCTGGGGCCTTTCTGTGTGGAGACTGCACCTTCACTCATCACTAAAAACCTTTTATTACCAGATTATTAAAACTGTAATGCTACTCGAACATTGGCTCCTTGATGCTTCAAAGTTCAATGTATTTAGTCATCTTGTGATTCAATATCTGAATATCTACATTGCCAAAACAGCCTTCCTTAAGATTTTTAAACAATAATTTTGCATAATGTTTTAAGATCATTTTTAGTTTGAGGGCATAAATTCCAAATCATATTATTCCCACTTTGTCTCAACATGGTCATTGATTTTAATAGCATAATTCAATTTTTATCTTTTATAGAGCTCAGTTTTCTTATACTTTTTAATATAAGTCCTCTTTTGGTAAGAAGCCATTTTGTACCTCCGAATGTGGTATTATTTTAAACTAGATAAATGTAACAGTACTTTGTGAGGGATTCACCGTAGCTTCCGGGTTATTGGCTGTAAGCGTGATTTATCCACAGCCATCACTGTAAACATTTGGAGCGACTCTGAGAGGAGAATGGGGCCCTTCCAAGCAATTGTTTTCTTTCAACGACGTATCTTTGTAGATATTGGAGGAATTTATAGCAAGGAATCCATCAGCTGTCAAGCCGAAAGCAAAGACGAAAAAATCACTAGCGCTCCTCCCTTTGCACAAATTATTGCCAGAATACAGTACAGTTACAATGCACGGACTTGAGCACAATGGGTACACAGTGACACGAGTGAGAGTGGGACTTGATTGAACGGGTAATAAAACAAAATGAGGTCGAAGGTCGAACAGAACAATAACTGCGGTAATAGAACACGGTATGGAGTCTGCTGCACACATAAGACACTGATGCCTGATGGGAGAGTGTCAGGTTGAGAAATTAACTTCCTGCTGGGAATAAGTGAATTATGAACCAATATCCGACTGACAATTTGACTGCTGTTGTCAAAGTTTAACCGCATAGAGCAAATGAAAATGAAATGTATACATACCTGGGTGACGCGGCGTAATGGAGTCATTTGGGGACAGCTGTTTTATATTCATGGAAATATTAGATTCTGAGTCAATATGTGTAAATATGAATGTGTGCATCTACTTTTTGGGGATTGTTTTAAGTCCAGTAGTGGAAGAAGTACTCAGTTTTGTTACTTAAGTAAAAGTACAGATACAGGAGGAAACAAAATACTCAAGTAAACTTAACTAGATTCACTTTTCAGTCCAGTTAAAAAATGTAGTGGAGTAGAAAGTACAGATACCTGCTCTCAAATGTAGTGAAGTAAAAGTAAAAAGTATCCACTTTAAAATGCACTTAAATACAGATACCTACAATTTGTACTTAAATATAATACTTTACTACTTTTACTTCATTAGATTCCACATATGTTGAAGTCCAGTGCTATGTAATCAGACATTTAAAACTTATTTTAGCACACATTTAACTATAACCTTATAATCTTAATTAAAAAAAATGCAGTTTTATTGAGAACAGGCTCAGCAGATATGTACTTGTAACTCTCCACGGAGATGGATCATTTTAATGCCATACTGTGGAAAAGTCCAGGCAAAGAAATAATCTCTCCAGGAGACAAGCAACTGCAAGACCCTCCACCAGAGAAGTTATGCAGTCCACCTCCAAATTATGCAATACAAACATGAGATGATTTATATCTTGTGTCTGTGGACTCCAGCTGCTGGTGCACTGAAGGGTGAAGCACTTTGAAATACAATGACAGATAGCATTTATGTTGTTTTTTTTTTCTTTTCTGATTAGGATGCATGGACTTTCAAAACATAGAGGAGCTTCAAGGGTTACCACAAGTTGTTAAGTGGAGCCAGAGCACGTGCTATACGTACGAATGTGACTGTAACAATCAGTGGACAAAATCATTAGCCTTGCGCAACAACATGAATTATCATATTTATACAAAAAGTGCAGTTTGCAAAATCTTAAACAAAAACCCATCTCTCCTCCATCCCTGCATCTCTGTGCCCACAGCAGCTCTCTCTCCGAATCCTCTTTCACACCTCCGTCTTCTGTCTTTCTTCTCCTCTCCCCCTCACACAAGTCTTCCCTCAAGCCCCTTTCATGCTCCCTCTTCTCTGGCACCCTTTCAGAGACATCCCCGTGCACTCCGGTCTCCCATACAAAGCTTTGGACTGTCGTATTCTTCTGCAGCACCTGGCATGCCTCTCCCCTCTGCTCCGCTCTGCTCCGCTCTGACAGGCTCGCATTAATCATCTGCTCATGCACCTCTTTGTCTCTTTCTCCCTGCTCCTGTCACATCGGGCTCTCTTCTGTTCTCTACCTGCTCCGAATCATATCTCTATTTATGTATGTGCAGCTAAACTAGGAGCACATTTCCTCCAGCTAAGGGTGTCACATTATCGCTGCGGAGGTGAAGGGAGACGAGGTGTTTGGGTGTTGGGTGCCGTGCTAGCGGAGGCAGATTAGGGGAGTGTGTAATATCTGGGTGTTTGGTAATAAGAACCAAGAAGTAGATTAAGGCGTAGCAACTGTCGTTTGATATTAAAAGTCCTGCAATGTGCTATGTTACCATGTCGTAATGTCTGCTCGTCCAAAACCTACCTGGAGCTGTGTATATTCATGTTTGAGTAATCCAACAAATTGTGTCTGTGGCCCTCTTTTGAGCTCAGAACACTTAGCCCCACTGCATGATGTCATGAGGTGGTGATCGTTGCTCAAATTGCTACTTTTCAATGCAGTAAGATCGTGAAAATGTAATGCCAGCATGAAGGCAGAGGTACAAATTGAGTTTGTTCTCGGTCAACACATTTCAAGTCAGCCTAACCCCAAATTTACACTTGGAGATACTGGGAGACGTGGCATATGTGTCAATTTACACAAGAGGTGTCAGACCCAACCCTGCTGCAGCAGCCTGTGTACCTTCTCATTGGTTGGATCAAGTAGTTGTCAAAACTACACATAAATTGACACTGTACACTTGTATGAAGTACTTACTTAGCAGCATATCCTGAAGTTTTGGGTATTGCAGAGCCTCCTATCTCCTTTCTAATTTGTCAAAGTTGTAAAATTTATCTTTGACGCCATAAAGTGTATATCACTTGCATTACCCTATAGTTATTTTAATGACTTTGCAGTTAATAGTGACATTGCTTTTAATATTGTTTTAGGCTAATTCATTTTAATGAACAGTTTGAGTAGTTTTCACAATGGAGTGGAAGCTCTACCTTCAAATATTTTCCCCCTTTCTTTCACTATACTTATACCTATGGCTACTTGGGTCAAACAGCACAGTAGCTAATTTGTAATACTTGCATTTTCATGTAGAGTTTGCGTGTTCTTCTTGTGTCTGGGCGGGTTTCCTCAAGGATCGCTAGTTTTCCCCCTCAACTTTATACATGTAAAATAGGTTAACATTTACATTTCACTTTCCATGGTAATAAAGTATACTTTGTACTAGGGGTGAGCAATATTAACAAAAAAGGTATGCTTGGTTTTCCAGATTTGCTGATTGACCTTATTCCGCCCGTCCACTTTTGCCTCTAAATGTTACTAAACCGCAAAGTCTTTGGTTAATTCTGGTTAAGAGGGAATCTCATTCATTTCAATGGAGAATTTGAGAAAAGTTTTGCCGCTAAAATATGATATAAAGTAGGTTGATTTGTGTTACTTAAGTTCAGATACCTAAAATTTGTACTTAACTATAGTACTTTACTACTTTCACTTCGCTACATTCCACCACTGTCCAATGTTATGTAATCAGACATTTCAAACTTTGCAGTTAATAGTGACATTGCTTTTATTTACTTTTTATATAGTTTTTGGCTAATTCATTTTAATTAATAGTTTTAGCCATGGACACATATATACTGAGGCTTTGGTTTTTGCCTACGCCACCTGGGAATAAAACCTTTGACCTTTGCCAAATACACCCCTTATCATTTACTCTCTTGCTTTTTTCAAAACCGATAATTATCACCATTCTACCCTCCTTTTATTGCAGCTGGTCCAATGTAAAAAGACAACGAGCAGCATCTAACAAAATGAAACAAAATGAAGCTAATCAGAAGACATTTGTTTCCACTCCCAGTAGAGTTTTTTCGCACGCTTGTTTGTTTTTATGCAGAAACAATTGAATCAATAATTTTTCTAGCTGTTTTATTTGTATATTTTGGTTTGCTCAGATTATGAATGGCTTAAAATAAACCCCTCAGCCTTTTCTGCAGACCTCAAACAGTAATAAAAAATACTTTTACTTTACAGTCCAGTTCAAAAATGTAGTAGAGTAGAAAATACAGATACCTGCTCTCAAATGTAGTGAAGTAAAAATAAAAAGTATCCACTTTAAAATGTACTTAAGTAAAGAACAGATACCTAAAATGTGTACTTAAGAATAATACTTTACTACTTTTACCTCGGTACATTCCACCAATGTTATGCCATCAGACATTTCAAACTTTGCAGTTCATTTTAAGTAATCGTATGCTCTACCTTCAAATGTTCCCCGCTTAGCCTTGGACACATATACACTGAGGCTTTGGTTTTTGACTAGGCCACCTGGGAATCAAACCTGACCTCTTCCAAATATCTTCCTCACCATTCCACCCGCCTTTGATTGCACTTGGGCCAATGTAAAAGACAATGGGCAGCATCCGACAAAATGAAACAAAATGAAGCTAATCAGAAGACATTTGTTTCCACTCCCAATAGAGTTTTTTAGCACGCTCGTTTGTTTTTACGGCCTCTCTTATGCTCTTAAACACTGTCTAATCCCTCATTAGCAGAGGAAAGAGGGCGTTTAATGCTCCTCTCCACTCTGCTGTCTGCTGCTGAACTGTGATACCCCGACATGCCAGTCTCACACAACGCTTACTACGTTTACACGCACAAAGAACTCCGAGTGCGCTAAACGGCCAAAATCAAATCGTCTTTTCCCCCAATACCCGTCAGACCACTCTTGTTCCAGTCTACACGCAGGTCAAAGAACTGGATAGGTGCAAACAGGGGACAACGAGGCATTCAGGTGCGTGTAGTAATTTGGCATTAGCACTAAAACTTTGCAGCCATAATTTTCAATTAACAAAATGGCCAAAACACATATAAAACATCTTTTCGCAGACTTAGATAAGCGAGACCACCATTTACGTTGAGCGTTTGCGTTCAGACATGCTAGGAGCAGCGCTAGAGATCGACCGATATGGGGTTTTTCATAGACGATACCGATACCGATTGTTTAGAATCTAGAAGAACCAAAGACCAATAAGACCTGCTGGTGTGTAGGGCTGATTTTGACTATTTCCCTCAAATTCTGTCATTTAAATTTACTACATACTCCCCCACAGCCTTTTTTTTTTACCATAAACCTTTAAGAGAGCTGTGTCGTCACGTTTTGTACAGTTATCTCTTTGCTCTAAAGTGTTGAAGTAAAGCTTTATGTGGATTCTTTAGGCCGCAGCAGGGCCAAAACAAAATATCGGCCTGTGCTGGAAATTTAAGGCAGAATATATCGATCTAGTATAAGCAGTGCTCCTAGTTATTTCCTTTCACATTGACGCTCTGGTAGTTTTTACTTTCACTTTAACATAGTGGACCAAAATAATGAAACAACGCAAGCTAGTCCGCGGTGGAGACACTGTAGTTTGTCATCGCTGCTGATTTAAAACAAGCGAGTACACGTCCAAACACATTTCTAATATTTTGCTGGCTGGTTCTTACGTCATGCAGTTGAACGCTTCTCCCAGTCCGCTTCTTGTGTTATCAGGCTCCATTGTTACACGCAGCGGGCATCCAAGCACATAGCGGCTTTTCTATCTGTGTTATTGGAATAGGAGACGTTAAACCATGACAACTCAACTGTAGTTCCCAAGTTTACATGCATTTTGAAAAATCCGGTTAAATTGGACCAAGCCAATCATTCGGTTTTCCAAGTGTGTATGTAAACGTAGTCACTGTAAAATATTTTACCGCTACTACATAAAGAAGTGGTATCCAATAAAAGCAGATAAACAGCCAGGGTAATGCTTAAAATAAGGAGAAGAATAGAAGCTCCAAACTGGTGCTAACTTTGACAGCGTCTGAGACAACTTCACACATCCAACGCAGTTTTTCTTATTTACGTGTGATTTTTGGCACATTTTGACATGCATGAGTTTTTTTGCACTATTTTGTCAATCTAGATGACTTGCTTTCGCTTACCGTTGAGCATTGGGGGTAAAAGTATGACATCAAGGTTCCTTTTGTTTTAATATGTGATAGTTGTGGGTATTTAAAATTCGTGAATAGTTGAAGTATGGACAAGCAGTAAAGTTTAAGTATATGTTGTAATGACAAAAGCAACAGTGACATAACAAAATACAGCAAAAAGAAAATCAAAACTTCTAAATACATAAAATTGCAGTGTTTTTGTGGAATTGTTTGAAGGATTGTAGTTGTCAGTATGACTCGTGGAGCAAATATTTAAAGAAGATTTCTGTTGACGTTTGGCACAGATTTGCGCTACTCCATATCACAAAAAGCCTCCAAAATTCTATTATAGTTGCCATTTCCTCAAACGTTTTCTAAATGAAGCGTATAATGTAATGTAAAGTCGGCATTGACAAAATATACTGTGTCTTATTATACCATTTTTGGCTTTTTGAAACACTTTCCTTACACACAGCAAGAAAGATAAGGTAGGTGTCCTTCTTCAGTGCTGCTGGAGTGACCTGTCATATAATAATGTTTACAGTTGCTGACAGTTTTAAAATGTTATGGACATGAATAATTATAACTTTAATGGTATGAATAAGTTCCACGTTTAAACTACTTTTTCCATGATTGTACTTTGTTATCAGTGAAAATAGCTACAATCTAGTGGAGAACATTCTGGATGAGCAGGGCCGTCTACAGAAATTTGGGGGCCTGGCGCAAGAAGCCTCACATGGGCCCCCCTCTAATACAAATTAATAGGAAGAGGGTCCAATTCTGGGGCCCGGGACAACAGAAACCTTTGCTCCCTCTGTCGACTTCCCTGTGGATAAAGTAGCTTTTTTCTTCACATTCTGGTGATATAATGGCGATTCCCTTTTTATCACGATAAACGATATTATTGTTTATTGTCCCATCCCTTGTCAGGACTACCTTAGCTGAAGGATTTTACCTACTACACTATATTGGTGCAGAAAAATATCCCAATAAACAATAATATTTTAACTACTTTATACCACTGACACAAAATCCCCAAAGCAGGATTATCCCAGTAAACGCCGAAGTGAACTATATTGTAAAAAATATGGCCAGCAATACATAAATAACCCAATTAAACCCTTAAACATAGTAGTAAAAAGCGTCATGGGACAACAGTGACTCAGTTGATCTCTGATCCGAAGGTTGATGGTTCGAGTCCCACTCTCAACGTAACACATTATTTGACAAACTAGCTAAAATGTTTTCAAAAAAGTGTAAGAAAAGGTCGACATGATGTTTATTGAGCCTAAAAAAATATTGTTCTTTCTATCGTATATTTAAGTTGATATAGTAATTATTGTGACAGGCCTAACTGTACATGTTTTGGGTACATGTTTGGTTTGCATGTTTCTGGATTCCCTACTACCATAACATAAATTTTAAGTCAAAAACAATCTAAAAATGTTGCTGTTTTAGTGGTAGACCCTGAGGCTAAATCCCATGGTCCAGAGCAACATATCGAGCCTTGGAGAACACTTCATTTAAGCAGGGTTGGTGCAATGTTTCACCACAAATAAAGGTAAAAGAATTTAAAGATGTTTTGGAAGAGGGCACAAAAGCAGAAGCTGTGATTGGAGCCAAACGTAAACACTTGTCTGCAAATTGAGAAGAAATATCACAAGTCCAATACTGTTATTGAACACTGCACTGACCTCAAGTCCCCATTACACGTTATCACAAACTAATATGTAATAAAAATAAGTTAAAGCGGACCTATTATGCAAAATCAACTTTTTAGAGCTTTTAACCATATTGTCGTTGTTTCCCCTTATCATTTACTCTCTTGAAGCTGTATTCAGTGTGTGTTCATTCTCCAATTTTAATTTTATTATTTCTTAATCGGTGATACACTTTCATTTAGTTGTTTTAGATCAATATTGTGATTTAAACTGTCCAAATTATAACATAATGATCCACGGGTCTCAGATTAAAACTATATAGCAGACAGGGATGGCAAGATGGCTGCCGTGGTGCAGTGACACAGTCTGTCAGCTCCTGTGTGTCTGCCACAAAAGCACTTTAAAAGCACAAAAAGACACAAATGTATTTGCTATCTGCTTTTGTATCTCTTTATTTGCTGCTGTGCTTTACATTCCCTCAAAAACAGGATAAAAATATTAACCAGGTCCTCTACCCAGCCAAGATAAGTCAACACTTTCTCTTCACAATAGAACTGGATGATGGCCATGATAGGCCACCCCCAGGTAAAAATGGACTGTATTCTACAACTTTTGGGGGATTTATACACCCTCTGATGATACTGCTCCTAGCTGGGGATGTTCCTAGATCCTAGTTGGGCGCTCTCAGTATGTCCGTTTAAATGTTGCGGTGTCACAACTGGGGTCGTGCACCACTGGTGTACCACAAGGCTCTGTCCTGGGGCCACTTTTGTTCAGTTTATACATTAATGATCTCCCAGCCAACACAGTGCCAACAACTACAGTTAAATTCTATCTGATGTAGGGCACAGAGGGAATAGGGCACAAAGGGCACAGAGGGAGCAGGGCACAAAGGGAGCAGGACATAAAGGGCACAGAGGGAGCAGGGCACAGAGGGGGCAGGGCAGAGAGGGAGGAGGACATAAAGGGCACAGAGGCAGCAGGGCACAGAGGGAGCAGGGCATAGTGGGAACAGGACATAAAGGGCACTGCGGGAGCAGGGCACAGATGGGGCAGGGCACAGAGAGAGCAGGACATAAAGGGCACAGAGGCAGCAGGGCACAGAGGGAGCAGGGCATAGTGGGAACAGGACATAAAGGGCACTGCGGGAGGGCACAGAGGGAGCAGGGCATAGTGGGAACAGGACATAAAGGGCACTGCGGGAGCAGGGCACAGATGGGGCAGGGCACAGAGAGAGCAGGACATAAAGGGCACAGAGGGAGCTGGGCACAGAGGGAGCAGGGCACAGAGGGAGGGGGGCACAGAGGGGGCAGGGCACGGGGGGAGCAGGACATAAAGGGCACAGAGGGAGCAGGGCACAGAGGGAACAAGACATAAAGGGCACAGAGGAAGCAGGGCACAGATGGAGCAGGAAACAGCGGGGGCAGGGCACAGAGGGAGGAGGGCACAGAGGGGGCAGGGCACAGAGGGGGCAGGACACAGAGGGAGCAGGGCACAGAGGAGGCAGGGCATAGAAGGGGCAGGGCACAGAGGGAGGAGGGCACAGAGGGGGCAGGGCACAGAGGGGGCAGGACACAGAGGGAGCAGGGCACAGAGGAGGCAGGGCATAGAAGGGGCAGGGCACAGAGGGAGTAGGACATAAAGGGCACAGAGTTAGCAAGGCACAGAGGGAGCAGGGCACAGAGGGAGCAGGACATAAAGGGCACAGAGGGAGCAGAGCACAGAGGGAGCAGGGCACAGAAGGGGCAGGGCACAGAGCAACGAGGGCACAGAGGGAGCTGGGCAAAGAGGGAGGAGGGCACAGAGTGAGTTTGGCACAGAGGGGGCAGGGCACAGAGGGAGCAGGGAGGGAAGGGGATAGAAATATTTAAAGTCATTGTAATTTTTATCACTATTTGTACATAGACTGAATTGTCTTGTATGTCTCAGGGATGGAAGATGGAAATTATAGTTATAGCATCTCTTCAATGTTTCTTTTCCTAGTGCTCTAGTGCGTGGTACCTGTAAAATAAACAAAATAAACTAAACAAAAGCACAGTATGTCTTCTTTAAATAAGCCTCATATTTCAACTGAAGCTTTGAAAACATTCTTAATGTTTTTGGGAGATTGCTTTGCGTATCCAAGAGTCCTCTGCACGTCTGAACAGAACGATGTAAGAGTCAGACATTCGGTTTGTTGTTGTCCTGCCAACTTTCCAATACGTCCATTTATTTCTGGCCCGGAGCCCCTCGCAGCAGCCAGGTATTTCTGAGTAAATATTTTTCTCTTCATCTACCACTAAATAAATCATGTTTGCTGAACCAGAGCCATGAGTCTTCACACATTAAGGAAGCAATGTGTTCGCTAACAGGGATGTAGATTAGCATGTGGAGGCTAAGACAGGAAAGATCATACTTCAGTAGGGGAAATTTTAAAGAAAGTTGGGACATCGTGAATGAAAAAAGAGGTACTGATCATTCTTAAAGGTGCTCTATGTAACTTTTCAGGTGGGGAGTCCGTCACCATGGAGATGTTATACCTTTACCTGGAACGTAGAACATTATACCATTAAACTTAAAGTATATTGTGACCATTTACATTACATATATCCAATTACATGTCTTAAAAAATATACCCTGAAAAATATCCATTCTTATTGTGAATGGCTAACCTTGCCGTGGAGATAGAGACATTTAATGTCATGTTGTGGAACATTTCAGGCAAAGCAATTACATTTTCATGGAGAAAAGTTACATAGTGCACCTTTAATTCCAGGAAAGATATGTATTTGTCTTTGTTTATACAGGAAGAGTGAGAACATTCAGACAGACTAAATAAAGAAGTGGACTAAGTGAATGTGACGTCATCCACAGCGTTTGGCTCCAGTCAAAAGAAGTTCGTTGAGGATAGCAGTTAGAGGGATGAATTTGGTTCCATATTAGGAGCCAAGTTCCATATTAGGAATTCCGACCGTGAGTATCATAGCAGCCACTGAAAGTAACGCCCTTTCCCGCCCACACCGCTGGTTTAGCAGGGAGTGGGCACTTAGCAACGCTGTCAATCAAACCTGTTGCTAACGCTAGCAGGAGCGACCTCGGGGAAATAAAGCGCCTGATTTGTCTGTTATTAATGTTCATATCTGAATTTACGGACACAGTAGCGAAATTAAAATACCAGGATCATGTGGAGCGGGTTAATATGAACATTTTAAGGTCAGAATGACGAGGCTCACTGATGCAGTGACAGAGAGAGGGGCGACAGTTTTCCAACGTAAAGTGAATTGGAGCCAGAGTCGATGGAGCCCGAAGCGCAGCCATGCTCACTTCCTTTTCCAACGAAAGTGAATTGGGACCAGAGTCGATGGAGCCCGAAGCGCAGCCATGCTCACTTCCTATTTGGAACATAGCGGCTAGCGGTTTAGCTATGTCCATTTATATATACAGTCTATGCAGTCAGACTCTCCGTTTAATGGGCGCCTTGTTCAAATACAGAAAACAATACAAACAAATAAGTACATAAGTCCATTTAAATGTAGTTATTGTGACTGATATCGTCCAGTACCACCTTAAACGTATCTATTTGAGCCTTGTTATTGTGATATTTCTCATTTCCCGTATTAAATCAAGTAATTATAGTGAGCCCCAATCAGCACAAGTGGCCGGGCCGAGGAGAGCTGGCAGATTGCTATCAGTTTGACAGAGACGAGTCAACAACACCTCTATCGCGGTTCACATTTCCCCCGGCTCCACCACTCTTTATCTCTTCATTATGGACGGATGTGAGACGGGAGCATGACAGTTAATTGTGTCATCCCAGCCGTATCTGGGCGTTTGTTTCTATGAGGTCATTATATTTAGCTGCGGTGGAATGTATAAGGAAAGTGTTTTTACAGTGGTATTAAAGTGGTATTAGGATTTCTCAGACCATCATATGGCATTTAGTTTGGGTTTGAATGTAAACATGGCATAGATAATCTGCAGAAACACTTGTCCAGAGTTGCTGCCCATGGATCACTACCTCTGTACTACTACTACTACTACTACCTCTGTACTACTACTGCTACCTCTGTACTACTACTACTATTACTTCTGTACTACTAGTACTACTACTACTACTACTTCTGTACTACTACTGCTACTATTACTATTACTACTACTGCTGCTACTACTACTACTACTACTACTACTGCTGCTGCCTCTGTACTGCTACTATTATTACGTCTGTACTACTACTACTACTACTTCTACTACTATAACCTCTGTACTACTACTACTACCTCTGTACTACTACTAATACAACCTCTATACTACTACTGTACTACTTCTACTATCTCTGTACTAATACTACTACCTCTGTACTACCACTACTGTTACCCCTGTACTACTACTACCACCACCTCCGTGCTGCTAGCCTATTACTACTACCTCTGTACAACTACTATTACTACCACCTCTGTACTGATGATGAAGTTGTGTACATTTTGCATTCACTCTTGTTCTGGTTTGGTCCAGGTTTAAGCACAGTTTAAGCCTGACTTGGTTCAGTACTGCTCTAGTCCACGTTTAGTCCAGTTTAAAAACACAGTGACGCACTTCCTCTATTACCACATGACATCACAAGGTGGAACAGAGTGTTTCCTGTTTGAGAGAAGAACTCAGCCTAAATATGCAGGGTTCGTGTGAATGAAACAAAACACAATTCCAGGTCTGTTTGCGACGAGGAAACAACATTATAACATAGATCAGAAAATAGCGCAATATGGCCCCTTAAAATACCTTATCTTGTTTGAATCCTGTTTATGAGGTCGTCTTTCCCGAGCACTATGAAATCCCTCCGTTTTTTATTTTCCCCGTACACTTACGTAACAGGAAGTATCCAGGAAATGCGGTTTGGTGCAGTTTTTAAGTCTGTCGTTGGGCCCGTTCTCAGCATTTTGGTGGTCAAGTTGTATTCACTGCTGTTGTCCACTTATATATACGTGTAATGCGTGTCATGGAGATTTCAAGGCAACGCGATATGATTTCCATGGATTAAAGCAAATGGTGGAGCCTACACTGGAAAAGTTACATAGTACACCTTTAATGCTCTACACATATATTCTACATGACTTATTAACACATGTAGGGTTTTGTTAATGGGACGTTTACATTTATATAGATTCTGTTTATACAGGCGGTAGTAGCTCAGTTGGTAGAGCGTTTGTCCACTGATCCAACGGTTGGCGGTGCGATTCCAGCTCCCCCGGACGAATGCTGTCGTTGTGTCCTCGGGCAAGACACTTAACTCACCTCGCCCCCGTGTGTGAATGGGCGAGCGGCTCCTAGATGTAAAGCGCTTCGGGTGCCTTGAAGGTGGAAAAGCGCTGTATAAAAATGCGACCGTTAGATATAATTTATAGTTTTGAATTGTTAATTGCCATGACAACGGTGCTAGATTTTCATCACTCTGAAGCCCGTGGATGTGAATAGCGACTTACAAAGCTAATAAACACGTAACTACGCATGCGACTTGGCGCTTAAGTTAACAAACGAACCTCATTTTAAAGCATAGCTGATTTTCTAAGCTCACTCTTGTGTCTCATTTTCATGTCTCCTCTTCTGCTCTCTCATCATCCTCACCTCCTCCGTCTCTCCTCTCCGTCTCCCTCTCCGTCTCCTCCCTCCCTGTCGCCCTCCCTCCCTGTCGTCAGCGCTATCGTCACCCGTAGGTGTCTCGTGTCCCGTGGCGCCCCCTCCCCTCTCCAGTGCTGCAGCTGATGGAACTGCAGTGACATCTACTGAGAGAGCAGAGCACAGAGAGAGGTAGAGTGAAGGAGAGGAGCTAGGGCGCCCCCTGGAATGTCAGGCCAGGGAGGGGGACTACGAATAGAATGTGACAAATCAAATCATGAAAAAATGCATTTGGGAATTGTGGTATGGGTTTTCTGTGTTATAGGTTCATATTGCATTTAGCTTGGGTTTGAATGTAAACATGGCATGTCCAGAGATGCTGCCCATGGACTACTACCTCTGTACTACTACTACTACTACTACTACTACTACTACTACTACCTCTGTACTACTACTACTACTACTACTACTACTACTACTACTACCTCTGTACTACTACTACTACTACTACTACTACTACTACTACTACCTCTGTACTACTACTACTACTACTACTACTACTACTACTACTACTACTTCTACTACTACTTCTGTACTATGACTTCTACAACCTGTGTACTACTACTACAAATAATCTCTGTACTACTACTACTATTACCTCTGTACTGCTACTACTACAACCACTGTACTACTACTACTATTACCTCTGTACTACTACTACTGCTATTATTACTACTACTACTACTACCACCTCTGCTCTATTACTACTACTACCACTACTACTACTACCTCTGTACTACTACTACTACTACTACTACTACTACTACCACTACCACTACCACCTCTGTACCACCACCACCTAACTGTGAAACAATAGCTCCTTCAGGAGAGATGTTCTTGTGCTCTGGTTGCCAGTTAGATCCCTGCCAGTTGTTTTAGTGTCTGTGATTTATGTGACTGTGAGTGGCCAATCGCACTTAAAAAGTGCTATAGATTTATTTCCTATTTTACTATTTTATGGAGCTCCCTGGAGTCAAGCAGGTGATGCAGCCAGGCCAAGTTACAGTTCAAATCTGTGGAGAGGCAAGTCATTAAATAAATGCAAGATCACATCTTCAGTGGTGTGCTCCGTTAACATGTTCATTTAGAGCACGTAGCAAGTTAAATATAGTTAACTCTCTGCAGTGACTTACAAAGCCTAATGTGGAATTACTTTTTTAATACTGTAGTCTCAAACTGTGAACTGTGGGAACTGTGGGTGCCATTTGAACAGTTTTTAGATGAGATGATGAAAAAGGGAGAAAA
>KN472808.1:443-45230 GCA_000787095.1 Periophthalmodon schlosseri
TTATTATTATTATTATGCGCTCTTGTAATAACATAACTACACTTCTAGTACCAGGACTTACATTATACATGTGATTGACATCATTACATTACATACATTATGTATTTTGTATCTATATTCTTGAGTAGAATGTGTCCCTACATTGTATGGAAATTTATGGGGAAGAGGTGTTGTGATTAACAGTGTGTCATAAAGCCCCATGTAACACTTAAATTAACCCACATGGGACCAAACATGAGTCAGAGCTGCAGGGGGATAGGCTTTTTTTGGACCACGAGCAGCTGTAAAAAACTACATTTTCATAGGGCTGGGCAAAAAATGTATTAAATCGTTTAATCGAATTTGAAGTTCAAATCGATTTGCTTGGAAGAAAATTGCTGCTCATTACAGTCACAGGGAGCAAAGTTGAGCACAGGGGCTATGCAACGCTGACTGCTTTGAAATCAGTGGCATCAAGTTAAATATTAAGGCTGCATGTTTAATGCAATAATTTGTTTTATCTCATTCATTAAAGATTTGAGTGGCCAGTGGGTTAAATATGATCACTTCTGAATACAATCCCTTCAGTTTTGACCATATACTGCAGTTTGCAGAACATTTTTGTGGAGAGAGGGAAAAAACTGAAAATCTAATCTAAATCAAATTTTTTGATAAAATATTGACAATTTTATTTTCAGGCAAAATTGCCCAGTCCTACATTTTCATGTTTTATGTTTCATAATTAACACAAATTGTGTCTCCCTGTTCATCAATTGCATTGATTTCTATATTATAATATGTAAAACGCTTGTCAGTTTTTTTCATGCTGCTCCATGTATTAAGACATAATTTATTCCTGAACTATAAGATTTTTTAAGAGACGGAGTCAAGTCTATCACTATTAATTGCAAGATGGGACATGGGCCTTGGCAGTAGTCTATAAGACCTTCTTGTTTTGCCTTTCCCGTGCACTAACTCACCTTTCTCTGCTTTACTGTATTGCAGTAATGATGGTGCTTTTGCTCTACAGCAGAGGACTGAGGACTGACATACTGTAGGTAAGTGGAGCGTCCAAGCACACAGAGGAGTGTCCTGCAGGTTTCACTGACGACCCAGTTTCCAAAATATCTCCCTGAACTTTGGCTCACTGTAGGATTTCCTCTGCCATGGGGTCACCGCCAGTGCTGTAAGCACAACCCTCATCTTCAGAATCAGTACAAGAAAAAGCCTAATAATTGACATAATCAAAGTACAGATTTACAATATATTAAATTATATTATAGGCAGAGATGTATATTTTGTGTAGCTCTTTGGAAATTGACTGTGTATAATTATACCAAGTGTTATTTATAAGTTATTACAATTATTGATATATCTGCTCCTTTATAATGCTGATTTGAATAATGAATGGGTTCACCAGGAAGGGCACTTATAACACATACAATACATTGGCTGATTCAAAAGCTAGAGGAAAACCACAATTAAAGGTACTTATTAAACATAGCATAAAATGTAATAAATGTATTAAATTCCTGCCCCCAGAAACTGATTTCTTTTGGTGACATAGATGTTTGAATATGGTCTCTAGCACCATATGAAATCAGTGTTTTGGGAGGTGGACACTCGGCACGTGCACAGTACTGTAAATGAATGAAATAGTGAACTATGATATGTTGGTGCCATAGAAAAAAATCTAGGTCATGTTTGGGTAAACTACTGCCCTCCTCTGTTGAGCTAAACTATTGCCAGCTGCTGTCCTGCTTCTCATTTCTTCTTTTGAATCCTTTTGTCAACACTGAACAACCACACTTCCTGTTTTTCAGGTGACTTACTCTATGGGCAATGTTAAAACAAACAAAATAAATTATGATACTTAAAAATGTTTTTTGTGATTGTCTTATTGTAACTGAGACATTTATTACATGATGCTTTCGTGATTTTTAGATGCACTTTTTTGTGTAAAATAGGACACAATGCTTCAGCTGCTAGAGACAGTCAGATCTATGATTTTAATAATAAAAATTATCTCCTTACACTGGAAGTAAGATGAGTAACGTGCCAAGGACATAATATATGTACAGGAGGAAGCATGGGATTGAACCACAAACCATAGTGGTTCATGGGCAAGCAGTTTGACAAATTGGAACAGAAGGTCAACAAGAGTCCAGTCAGTCCAAAGCCTAGAAAGAGAAGAGAGTAGGATGCAAGTTGATAACAAATTAGCAACTACTAGTTCATTAACGACTAAAGCTAAATATTCCTCTATGTGTTTCATTTGGTTAACTGCACAACACCATTATACACAGGAGGCAAGAGTCATTTCCAGCATTCCATTTACCACTGTTTCCTCATAAAACATATGTGATTAAAATGCAGACACAAAACATGTCTTGGCCATCGGATGTGATTACAAATGCCCCACTCCCACCGGACTTTATGAAGGGAGTGGAACACTAATGTAAGGCCCAGTATTTCATGTGAGTGACAGGCACCGTGATTATACCAGAACAAATGGCCCCATGGTGCATTTAATATCTCCATCAAGGACAACGCTGTAAGGGAGTTCATTGTGTCCTCTATATGTGAGTTCTCTGGTTTATCTTAAATGCACACAGCAACCCCCAACCTACTCCAAGAAAATATAGTATACACTGTGAATGCTATATTGTAAACCCTAAATATCAGTGTCAAACTACGCAACCCAATCCAACTTTATTTCGAAAACACAACTACTTTTTCTTATTACAGTTAAATCTAACTTTAAATATTTTTGTGGGAAACCATTAAATGAATTTTAAGATGGAAAATAACATGGGCTACACATAAAAAGGTCATTCAGCCACGAGGATTTAAAAATGTGTGAACATTTCTATTAAAATGTCTGTGTAATCCCTCATTTCTATTAAAAGACCTCCTATGGTGTATTATAATAAAACAAAAACATGAACTAGTCACCACTGGGAGGGTAATCATTTGAACCATTGATTTGAACGCATTCAAGGTCTTTCCTCATTCACTCCTTTGAAATCTTTTTGACCCCTCCCACTTCACAGTCTCTTAGCAGCAGAGCGCACAGGACGCTCCTGATTGGTCCATTTCCAAGAATCCGCCATATTCAAACTTCCGCCGTGCTGTGTGTTCTGTTGTCATCGATCTCTTCTCTGTCTTTTGTACAAAACAAGCCACTTTTTATTCCTTTAGACTGTCAGTCTTTACTCTGTTTCACGATATTTTACCCCAGCCACCAATTTCAAAGCCAAGTCTCCATGAAAATGGAAGAAAACGACGATATCTGCGGAACTATGGGTAATAGAAAAAGACTTCGTAGAGCGTCATCACGGACGTCCACCACCAGTATCATCAGCGTTACCGAGCCATCCCCCAAACTGCTCCGGAGAAACAGCTCAAAGAAGTAGGTACACGCGTAAATGGGAGCTCATAAGCATCCAATAACCGGTCAGCGTACACATTTAAACAGGGGTTTTAAGTACATATCTGCTTTCATTTTGTTTTGTTAGCTGTGACGCATAGGTAACTGGCTAATGATGATGCATTCAGGTACATATCGGAAAGCTAAATTGTTCTTGGGCACAAAATATGTATGCAATTTAACAGCTTTTTTAGTTTAACATGTTCCACATTTATTTTAATCAAATATTAAATGTTCCTTAAGGCAATTTAAGTATATCAGGCCCAAAACAAATATGAATAAGATGAGAATGATCTTGGAGAAATGTGTCTGAGTGGAATTGATTTATCCAGTTTCACAATATCCATGAATGCGCTTATGTCTACTTGCCTTCAGCAAGTTTTTACCTATTCTTTGCTTATGTGACAGTTGTGTGTAGTAGCTATGTCTTCAAACAAACACACATAAACACACACGCGTGCACACACTCACACAAATGTTGGTGTATGAATTCTTTCTTAAAAATCTAAAGAAATCTTAATTTCCACCAAGACCTTGTAACTGTTGCATATTGTTGTCAATTTGACACATTTCTTACTTAGCGGAGATGAAGGCCTTAATTGGGAGGATGCAAATGTTTTTTTTTTTTTTATTTGAAAATGTAAAAAAGTATAATAATTATTCATTATAACTGCTAGTTATATGTTATGACAAATTGATGGCTTTTTTTACTCAACATTTTGACAGTTTTACTTATTTTCATTTGTAGACATGTTCTACAAAGGGGCAGTTCCTTCACATTTCTGACTCCTGGGGCACCATGGGAATTTGGTCTAGTAAGTTCTAAAGTGCTTTCTTAATAATTTTTTGTACACTTGACTTAAATTAATTATATTTTTTTCCACAGAAGAGAAAACGCAAAGACAAAGATGATGACACAGTCAGTTTATCAAGTTTTGACTTGAAGGTGAGATTACATATTAATATTAAAGCACGTTTCAATGTACAATGTGCTTTTGCCAGAAATATAATCTTACAATATATGCGCCATTCTAATGTGATACTGTATCTTTTAAATCCAGGATAACCTAGTGTCCATAAAAGAAAAGTAATAACATATGTGAGTTTGTTGCTTTTTTCATTTTAGGAACCAAACAACAAACGGGTGCGGTCATTAGCCAAAGTTTCATCCCTTGTCAGTTTGATTTCACCTTCAAAAAATGGAGCAGTTCGCCGCTTTGGGCAAACAATCCAGGTGCATGACAAATTACATATATTTTGGATTGTAAATTTATGTTCAAATCTGACCTTGAATTGTCTTTTGTTGCTTTTTTTCCCTAGTCCATGTCTTTACGAAGTGACAGTAAGTCTCCTGGGATGACGCTAAAAGGGAGTAGCAAAGCAGCAGGTCCTACACCGACCAAACGGCGAAACAGCACGCTATGGTCTGAGACGCTGGATGTACATCAGAAGAGCACATTCTCCACCAAAGAGATCAAACGACAAGAAGTAGGACTTTAAAAGCTTGAGCTAAAATAACTCTTCTTTTTACGTTTTATTAGACACAGAACTTTTCTTTTCAGGCAATTTATGAGCTGTACAGGGGGGAACAAGATCTCATTGAAGATCTCCAACTTGCCAGAAAGGTTATTTCAACTTTTAAGATTTGGAAAATGCTTATTATTATTATCCATGTTTGCGTTAGTCTTGTCTTGTTATGTAGGCATACCATGATCCCATGTTGAAGCTCTCCATCATGACTGAAGAGGAATTAACTCACATATTTGGAGACCTTGATGCATATATCCCTTTACATCAGGGTAATTTTATTTTTTTTGTTTTTGGAGATTTTTTGTCTGTGAGTATTTATAATGTAATAAGACCATTGATTTTGCAGAGCTTTTAATGAAACTAACTGAAGGGACAGGTCCTGATGGAACAGTAGCTCAAATTGGACAGATTGTAATAGACTGGGTAAGTGCAATAAATGAGTTAATCAATTAACATTTAAATTACTTAAAGGTCTCATATAATAGTGACTTTTTGTTGTTGCCAGTAGAGGGTGACAGACGTCTAATCAAAGAGATCATTGCAATAACAAAACAGCTTGTCAAAATAAGTATTGATGTACATATTGATTGTGTTGAAGTTAAATTCATTAAACTCATTACACACTATAGAAGGGATTGCTTCCATCAATTAAGGGATCTTTAAAACAAACAAAATTATTCAATGTGACCATCTACTCTTAGCTGCCTGGCCTGAATGCATACAAAGGCTATTGCAGTAACCAGCTCGCAGCAAAAGCCCTCTTGGACATGAAGAAGCAGGACAGACGAGTGCAGGACTTTCTGCAGCGGTGCCTCGAGTCCCCATTCAGCCGAAAACTGGACCTCTGGAGCTTCCTGGACATCCCACGTTCACGACTGGTCAAATATCCTCTGCTGCTCAGAGAGATACTCAGACACACTCCTCCTGATCATCCAGATGTGGCCAGTCTGGAGAGGGCTGTAAGTTCACAATTTATTTTATTAGTTACAGAATTTAATGTTTGTACTTCTCTTTTTCATACATATATCTGTGCTATTTTGGATGAAAGCAGTTATGTTTATTTTTACTATACCTTAAGATGGGTTATTTTTCATTTGTCTGGAGGCAGTGTACATATTTGGCATGTTTTGTAAATCTAATCTAGGTCAAGGCTAGTGGCTGTCTGTGACACTTTTTTATTGTTTTCTTGATCAAATACAACGTGGAACTTGCCCATTCACACAATTCTAGAAAACATAGGAATATATATAACTGATTTTCCATACACAAGAAACACTAGAAAAACTCAAATCCTTTTGGCAACATTCATTTCAGATAACCATAATCCAGGACATATTGTCTGACATAAATGTGAGAAAAGGGGAGTCCGAATGCCAGTATTACAAAGATAAACTTGAATACTTGGATGAGAAGCAGCGGGACTCTGTCATAGACAACTGTAAGACCCTCCTCTGCCATGGTGAACTGCGCAACAAGAGTGGCTCGGTAAGTACTAAGCTTTAAACATACTTAAGTTGTTAGTTTTAAATGCATTTTATTTTCAGGGTGCCTGTTAAAGATCAGTTATCACTTAGTTGTTTGTATTATTTTAATCATTTACATACTGTAGATCATATTCATTATTTTATTACCTATATTGTTGGTAAAGAGCTGCTTGTACCCTTATAAAAAGAGAAAATGCTGATAATTATTATTCTTTCCAGAGGCTGCATGTGTTCCTGTTCTCTGAGTTGTTGGTCTTGACCCGTCCCGTGACTCGAAATGAGAGGAGCTGTTTTCAGGTTTATCGTCAGCCCATCCCAGTCCGGGACCTGGCTCTGGAGGACCTGCAAGACGGAGAGATCCGAATGGGTGGTTCTTTCAGAGGGGCCTTTGTAGCTGGAGAAAAAGGTATGCGACATAAGGAGGAATTACAAATCTAAAAACCTGAAGAGCTCTGCCAAACTGTTAAAAATAAATAAAAACAATCTTTCCAATCACTGTATCATATATTTAAAAAAATGAAAGTAAAGTTTGCAAAAAGGCAACAATTTAGATTCTTGGTCATTAATGCAGCCTATTCATTAGGAGAAGTTTTAATTTTTATGATTTGGTGGCACTAGTTATCGGAGTACTGCTGCTTGGTTTTTATTTATGATTACTTTTTTTCTTTAAGCTAAAAATGTCTTTCGTGTGAGCTCCCTGGATCCAGCTCACGGCCAGTCGCACACGCTACATGTGAACGATGTCTACCACAAGCAGCAATGGCTAAACTCCCTACGCACTGCCATAGCCCAACATCAGAGGGCACCACCTAAAGGTCAGGGGGAGATTGATGCACCTAAACGAAGCTCTTCTACTTCCTCATTCACTATTAAAGATGGTGAAGAAGAAATTGATGAAAACTGCCCTCCTCCCGCCTCAGGCCCCAAGTTAAGACCCCAGACGGTCTCTAAAACTGGACTGGATCAGAACTCACAAGGCACTGTAAAGAGAAAGGAAACTGGAGTCTAGACTTGTTTTAAGTTTAACAGTGAGCCCCTTCATACAAAGTACACCTCACATGAGTCTAGTGTGATTTCCTCAACCACTGCTGGTTTTATTTTGTTGTCTGTAGCTGCACTGATAAAAGCTTCTGCAATTGTTTCCGTCCAAGTCTTATATTTCACCTAAACAGTGTATTTAGTTTACAAAATATGTGCTTTTGTGATGTCTGCTTATGTTTACACGTGTCAATTAGGGATTTATATGTTTGCTAGTTTTACAACTTGTTACGGCCTCGAGCCATATTTTTTTTAATAATCAAATGGAAGTGCTATTTCAATTTTGTGCTGTTTTCAGTCATCTGTGGGATCAATAATGGAAAAAAGAAAAAGGCTCTGATTCAGAAATTGTAAATTGAAAAATGGCTAACACAAATGTGACATAGAAAAATAAAATCATTAGTTTGTACACGTGCGAGTGGTCAAGAGTATGAGTTAAGAGTAAAAGTGTGTTGCAATGTTTGTCCAGGAAACAGCTTGAAGGTAATCAGCATAATTCAAGCGTCAGAGATCTTGTGAAGCAAGCAACATAAAAACACACTAAAGGTTCAAGCAAGCAATGACATAATTGTAATGACACACAATAACTTATTTTTATAGAAAATGTGCATAGTGACAAATTTAAACATAAGACAGTAAAATGCTTCTACTATTCAATTACTGGAATAAAACAATAGCAAAATAACCAATGAATACTTAAACCCAAGTGTCATCATTACTGTGTAGCTCTGAGTTAAGTATATCACAACAGAGCATCCAAACAAATATTTAAAGTGCTAAAGTTCAAAAGCTGGAGGAGGCGCATAACAAAGAAAATGAATGATGCGATTGGGCAAGTCCAGTTTTGAGACACTGTCATGTGCCTTTGTTCCCAGTGCTCTGCGTAGAGTGACCCTGGAGAGCTGCTGCAGACTCAGTGGTGTGTCTAAGATAAGAAAAAAAGACAGATAGCACAATCAGCCTTTATAATCATGCTGTGAGTGCACATTTGTAAACTTACTCTCATAAAACTCAAGGCAGCAATAGGACGGAGAACCAAGACTTGTGTAGTCTATGGGTTTTTTGTTCATGTTGTCTCTGGCATAAACATTTCCTCCAAACTCCACAAGTAGCTCTATTAAACTGGTGTTTTTTACTTTGGCTGCATAGTGAAGAGCAGTCTCGTGGATCTTAGCAGCATTCACATTTGCACCTGAAGAACAAGAAAGAAACATGTATCCTCTACACACTCTGTCGCACACCAGCTGAGTTTGTGTACTTTTGTTTAACATTTTAACCATGTATGTAACCAAGTATTGCACACCTCTACAGGTCCATCAGTATCTAAAGAAGACAACTCACCTGCATTGAGAAGGACTTTGACGCAGTCATAATGCTGCCTGGCACAAGCCACATGTAGAGGTGTCCCATAGTGACAGTCATGTGCCTCCATCAAAGCTCCCTGGTCAATCATAAGCTGAACACAATCTGAGTTACCTAAAAAAAACAGAAGTCACTGAGCAAGTCTTATAAGCAATATGAAAGCTCCCCCAAACACACACATTTTTGATACATTTTATTATAAAACATCTTTTGAAAATCAGGAACTCCAGCTTGAAGTCTAGCGTTTTAATTTAATAATTTTCTTTGAAAACTGTTACATTTTAGGTTTGATTACAACATGCTCTTTTTCAGTTGATGCAAAATGCTGAGCTGAATTGTGTTTATCCAGAGGTTTGAAGTTAAGTGACCTGAACAAAAGGTGAAACACATTCCTGGTAAAGTCACATGTGACAGGACACACCTCCCATGCAGGCCTCGTGCAGTGGCGAGAAGGTAAACAGCGGAGGGTTCACTGTTGCCCCGTACTCTAACAGTAGTTTGACACACTCCAGGCTCCCAGCGGCACAAGCGTCACACAGCGGGGTACTGCCATCAATGTTACGGGCATCCACCTAACCACATAGACAAGCTTCAGTTTAACCACATTTCACCAGGAGTGTATACTAATAAAATTACAAACTGATCTCACGTGTGCCCCGGCGGCCAGCAGCAGTTTGACACACTGGGTCTGTCCTTGTATGCATGCTTCATGTAAAGGGGTGATGGAGTCCACTGACACAAGGTTGACCGCTGCCCCATCCTCTATTAGCTGCTGTAGCTGGACTGCTCTGCCCTGAGCTGCAGCCTCATGCACAGCTGACCGGTCTGTCCAGAATCCAAGTCCATGGGCTGCAAACATATGAAAGCAAACAGTAACCCATTGGTCTGTTTAATTTGTGATTATGACCCTCAGTTGACTTGCTCATCATGCATATGTGCATCAGTTCCAAAATGGGAGCAATTATGGTCCTTGAAGTAATGTGTAACCGGACAATATTACAGTATTGTAAATAATGACATACAAGGTCCCCCACTGCATATTATGTGCGCAGAAGGATAATGAGCAATCACCATGCGTTTAAACAGCTACATTTTTATTATTAACTTTAACTTAAAAATTACAATTAACTGTGTGGCAGTTTATCCATTTACATACAGTACTTTATTACCACTTGAGACAGCAGGTTAGCAACAATAAAAAATATAACCGCAATTCCCTGTTTTGAGACCACACAAGCTTTGGTGCCGCGTTTATAAACTACGGCAGGTAGGCTATGCTATAAGCTCCTTACCGATGTCACCATACAAGGACGGTCTGGCCCGTGTCAAGTCCATTTCATTTTACCTTCTTCTGCACCCACCACTAGCACTCAGCCAACAGTAATATATATTTTGGGGTAAACATGTGCCTTTTGATAAAGACGCATTTCTAGCAGAACCCCCTGGAAGCCTTGTTGCATGGCGTTCCGTTCAGGTTTAGCTGTTCGCAAGGAATGCTGGGAGTTGTAGTAGGATTCTTCTAGTGGCGCTAGTCGAGATCATAGACTGTATACAATGTATGGTTGAGGTGTTTGTTGTGTGTGTTCATAGTTAGCATATTAACACAGTGCCCATTTACAACAAATAACATTAATAGAAATAAAACAATATTTAAAATATGACAGTTAATGTGAGTCTGTAAACACACAAATGCATAAAAAAACTCTCATCAAAACAATTTTAAACTGAAAATTTTTTTATTTTTTTTGGGGGGGGGGGGGGGAATTAAAGCCAATGTAAAACCATGATTGTTTCCTTTTGGTTGTGTTTGTATATATGATAAGTGGACTACGGGAGAGTGGCATCACTCATACCATTCAGCTCCAGCCTTACAAAGCTCATTGAGGCTAGCAGTTATAGGGGCAAATTTGGAGCCAAGTTCCATATTTGGAATTGCGACCCATAGACTGTATATATAAATGGACATAGCTAACCCGCTAGCAGCCGCATTCCAAATAGGAAGTCATAGGCACACTTCCGGCTCAACTGACTCTGGCAGTCTATGTTCCAACCAGTATCATAGCAACCAAAGAACCAATCCAGAGCAAGGCTTCCCCTTCCCGCTCGAACCGCTGGGTTAGCAGCATGGACTGTATATATAAATGGACATAGCTAACTTGCTGGCTGCCACACTCCAAATAGGAAGTGATCATGGGTACGCTTCCGGCTCCATCGACTCTGGCTCCAATTCACTTTACACTGAAAAACTCTCACCCCTCTCTCCGTAACTGCTGCTGTGATACTCGCGGTCGGAATTCCAAATATGGAATGCACACGCACACTCCCTTATTCCACTTCTTTATACAGTCTATGGTTAGCAGGGAGTGGGCGCTTAGCAACACTGTTAATCAAACCTATGTGTGTGTTTTATAAGATCCTTTGAAGAGTGCATATAGTTTACGCGTGTCTTTCCCAGAGATTAGCGAGTCTAAATTTATCCCTGTAGAATGCGTCATTTTAAGGGCTTCAGACATCAAAACTCCAGGAGCTACAAAAATGAAATGAGGATTGAAATTAAGTAAAAAAAAAAATTCACCTTATGAATGCTCAAATTTGTAAGTCAAACGGTTTTGTTCCATATTCAAGTGTATGCCCAATTTACCTGATGCTTATCTATCACGTTTATATATGCAACCTATTCTAACTAGAAAATGTTTATAGGCAAAAACATAATAAAAGAACAAAACATTCATGACTTACCATTTAGAGCCTCTAAAGAAGAAAACATCCATTTATATCCACAAAAGAGCCATTTAATCTAGAGCGTCCTGTGCCTCCTCTGCGTCCTGTACGCTGAGAATTTCCATTTTCCACTTTAATGTAATTCCATCAGGTCCATAAACTTTAGATTCTGCTCCACATATTTTACAAAACATGAAGATTGAAAAATATTGACTGTATGCATTCTTAATAGTTCTAATTCCAGGTAATTTATGACATCTTCAATGTAATGAATAATGCAACAGCAACCAAGTCCAGTTCAAGATTTTATTATTAGGGGGTTGTAGATGACTGGGGATTGTGGCACAATGCAGGGGGATTGGGAAGCGTGGAGTAGATAGGGATTATGGTCTAGTGGGGACAAGAACAAAGGAATTAGTGAGGTAAATGACATTTATTAAAAAAAATAGTTTTAAGTCAAAATTTTATCAAATATACCATTAGCATAACATAAATAAACAGGAGAACAAATATAGTTAAATAAATAAGATGTAACATTTACACACTAATCCATTTTAATGATTAGGCACTCCACAATATCAGCCATCTTCAGCTCAGCACAGAATAAAGAGGAAGAACAGGTGTGTTAGGGCAGTAATTATAGGCTTGAGGGAGGAGTAAAGTAGCTCAAAGGAGGACCCAAGGCAGGACAATGGGAGGGCCCAGAAAGGAAGCAGAGTAGGAAGACATATTTGCATTAAAGAAAAGCCCAAAGGTCCATTCTATGATTCTGCATCTTGGATCTTGGTGAGGAGCACAAGCCTGTTGACAGGACGCAAGTAGGTTTTCTCCTTAATCTTCACCTCTGCCACTCTGACTCTGCCATCTGAGCTTGGAAGAAGTCTGGCAACAATTCCAACTGGCCAGGAAGCATGGGGCAGCAAAGGGTCCACTATCATTATGACAGTGTTAATGGTCAAGTTTGGCTGGTCGACTTTCCACTTTTGTCGTGTCTGAAGAGTAGGCAAGTAGTGTTTAATGAAGCTGGGCCAAAACTGATCAGCAAACACCTGACTATGGTGCCATCTCTTAATTTCTAGAAGATTAGTGTCTGTGTAAACTACCTGCGGTAGCGCAGCTTCTAGCCACCCCATGAAAAGGAGATTTGGGGTCACATGTTCGGGGTCAGCAAGCGAAGATGACAAATAGCCAAGAGGCCTTGAACTAAGGATTTCCTCAACCTTAATAAGGACCATTCTTATGACCTCCTCGGTGACAGATTGGGCCCCGAAGGCACCACCGAAATGCGGGGCATGTGGAGGATTCGTCTAGAAATGCACTTAGTGACTAGCCAGTTGTTCCTGGATGGAGGGGCCCAGCTCTTCAAAGGTTCTCTTGATCTCCCTTTCTCCACCAACAAAGTTGGTTGATTTGAAATCACTTCAAAGGGAGTACCGCACTGTGCTATGAACCGACGGAAGGACATAAAGAAACTGTCAGCATCAAGACTGGTGAGCAGGTCAGTATGGATGCAACGAGTGGTAAGGCATTTGAAGAGAATTCCCCATTGTTTCTCCTGCCGCCAACCGACCTTAATAACCGACCTTAATAACTTGGCATCCACATAAAATCCAATAGCTCCACAGGACTCATTTGGAACCAGGGTGATGCAGTTTTTGGTCGAACCTTTTGATAAGCAGTTAGGTTATGTGATTTGTTGGGTCTAGGACAATAGGATGAATGTTTTGGTAACTCAAGGGATCACAGTGAAGCAATTTGCCACCCACTCTGATAAGATTAAGGGCTGCATCAAACTAAAGGGTTAGGTTAATTAAACAACTTTGTAGAGAGATGGGTTTGCCAGATTGTAATAGTGTATATTCTTCAGGAAAACTTCTGGAGTAGAGTCTTCCAGGGTGGTACCAGAGTTGGACGGTAAATACTTTATGGTTTCATTCACTAAGTCTTCCCACGTGCTAAACTTTGTGATGTCAGGGGGAACAGTTGATGGAAGTAATTGAGAATTACCACAGAACTGACTCTTTTTTAGTTCAGTAGCTGATTCTCTGGATGGCTTGATAGGACATGACGGCCATTGCTTGGGAGGTAGGAGCAGAAATGAAGGACCCTGGTGCCATCGGTGTGGAGCAGCAAGTTCAGCAATAGTTTTCCTCTTGTGATATCATCAGCTGGGTTGCTAGATGAATCATCTGTAAGCTCCTAGATGTCAGTGATACGGTGAGCCACAAAGATTTCATATTGGCAGGTCTCAGACTGAACTCATGTTAAGACAGTAATCAAATCTGTCCACATGATCAACCGGTCAAGAGGGAAGATCAACGTTCAAATCTTACAAGATGTGCCAGTTGGGCACCAGAGTGGGCAGCATACAGCTCCAAACGAGGCACAGTAAGATGGTGCCTTGGAGCCACTCTGGGTGTCCATCAGTGCATGTGGCACAAGGATGCCTTAGGCTGGAGGTCAATGATAGACTTTGTTGTCGTGTCATCTGATCTTCGGCCGTGTGTCTTGGACATTCGGGAAGAGAAGGGCAGAGCTGTCAACCAATAACCACCTGGTTGGGAGTTCGATCTGCTGTCAGAGGAGGAAGCCGGACAGACCTGGCAGAGCGTATTGTGAGGGTCTGTTGGGAACGTCTGGTGAAGACCTCTGTCAGTGGGGCCTTCAATTCACACCTCCGGGAGAGCTTTTCCCAGATCCCGGGGGAGGCTGGAGACATTGAGTCCGAGTGGACCAAGGTCTGCAGTGCCTGTCGTGGCAGCAACCTCAGAACCTGGAGGTGGATGCCGGAAGTAAGGAATACTGTCAAGCTGAAGAAGGAGTTCTATCAAGCCCTGTTGGCTTGTAGGACTCCTGAGGCAGCTGACAGGTACCGACGGTCCAAGTGTGCTGCAGTTTGTGCAGTCGCAGAGGCAAAAACTTGAGGTTAGGAGGAGTTCGGGGAGCCCATGGAGGAGGACTATCGGTCAGCCTCAAAGAAATTCTGGCAAACCACACCTCTGACCGATAGTCGAACCTTGAATTCAGGAGGAGCAGTGTGGTTTTCGTCCCGGTCGCGGAACATGGGACCAGCTCTATTCTCTCAATTGGGTGCTCGAGGGTTCATGGGAGTTTGCCCAGCCAGTCCACATGTGCTTTGTCGATCTGGAGAAGGCATTCGACCATGTCCCTCGTGGTAACATGTGGGGGGTGCTCTGGGAATACGGGGTCCGGGGCCATTCCCTGTATGACAAGAGCAGGAACTGTGTTCGCATTGTAGCCAGTAAGTCAGACCTGTTCCCAGTGCATGTTGGACTCCGCCAGTGCTGCTCTTTGTCACCGGTTCTGTTCATCATTTTTATGGACAGAATTTCTAGGCACAGTCAGGGGCCTAGAAATTCTGGTTTGGGGACTGCAGGATCTCATCTCTGCTGTTTGCAGATGATGTTGTCCTGATGGCTTCATCGAACCAGGACCTGCAACATGCACTGGGGCAGAAGCAGCTGGGATGAAAATCAGCTCCTCTAAATCTAGGTGAGTGGAGAGTCTCTGCCTCAAGTGGTGGAGTTCAAGTATCTTGGGGGCTTGTTCACAAGCGAGGGAATGATGGAGTGTGAGATTGGTGCAGCGTCTGCAGTGATGCGATTGCTGTAGCGAACTGTTGTGGTAAAGAAGGAGCTGAGTCAAAAGGTAAATCTCTTGATTTACCGGTCAATCTACGTACCAATGGTCATGAGCTTTGGGTAATGACCGAAAGGACAAGATCGTGGATACAAACAGTCGAAATGAGTTTCCTCCACAGGGTGGCTGGGCGCTCCCTTAGAGATAGGGTGAGGAGCTCAGGTCGCACGGGGGAGCTCGGAGCAGAGCTGCTGCTCCTCCACGTTGAGCGGAGCCAGCTGATGTGGCTCGAGCATCTGTTCCAGATGCTTCCTGGATGCCTCCCTGTGGAGGTGTTCTGGGCACATCCCACTGGGAGGAAGCCCCGGGGAAGAACCACAATGTGCTGGGGGAACTATGTTTCTTGGCTGGCCTGGGAACACCTTGGAATCCCCCATAAGAGTTGGAGGAAGTGTGTGTGGAAAGGGAAGTTTGAGCAGGCTTTCCCTGCTCACACTGCTGCCTCTGCGACCTGGCCCTGGATAAAACAGAAGAAAATGGATGGATGGATGTGGAGATAAGCAACAGAACCATAAGCATCACAACACACATGTAACTCTCGGACGACTGGCTGGTCAGCACTGAAGGGTCACAGCAGGTGACAGCAGAGGTAACTCTGGCTCCCATGATTCTCAAGCCCTGACATCGCATTCATGCTCGTTCTCCCACAGTTTCTTTATAAGGACTTTGGCACGGGTTGTGAAGGAAACGAGGAACCCGAGGGTATCATACTGACTATAAATTATTCGATAGATGTTACGGATGGTGAGGACATCATATGGAACCACTCGATGCCTGTAGCCCAAAGTATTTGAACAACAATACCACACTAGTCTCAAAGCCCCTTGAAACGGTTCACCTCGGTCATTAACCAAAGCTCTGTGCTGTCCGACCTGGTCTCTTCGGGAAGGTGCTTGGTTACTGAAGGAAGATTACTCATCCACTGCTGTATCTCAAAGCCACCAGATGGAAGTAAGAGTCTTAGACAATTGAGGAGGTTAATGGCTTCCTCCTCAGTCGGAAAATTTTGCAGGCAATTGTCGACATAGAAGGAATGATGCACCGAAGAGAAAACATCCTCATAGCCAGGCTGGTGGTCCCTGACATGACGCTGCACAGCATAGGTGGCACAACATAACCTAAATGTAGTGCCAAATGGCAAGACCTTCCATCCATACACATTAACAGATGCTTCATGCTTCATTTCACACCACAAGAAGCGGAGCAAAGGACAATCTTCAGGCAAAAGACGAATTTGGTGGGACATAGCCTTTATATCACCAGAAATGGCAGCAAGGTGCTGCTGGAAAGACAGCAAAACAGCAATTAGGGAAAGACCAAGCACTGGGCCAGGCAAGAGGATCTTGTTAAGGTTCTCTCCGTGATATTTGAAAGAGCAGTTGAAAACCAGTCTATGATTCCCATTGTGCTCTACCAGATAATGAGGGATGTAACAAGATTCATGAACTGTAGAAACCTCTGCCATGGTAAGTTTCTTTACATATCCAGCTTCCAATAACTTTATGATTTCCTTGTTGTAGATCTCGAGTTGTGAATTTTTCAACAGTTTCCTTTCGGTGCGTTTTAGCGCGGACAGTACAGATTCTTTGGGAGCTTTGAGCTGGGGAAATATGCTGTGCGTAGCCACCTATTTCTAGTCTTATGGTCCTGCTTTCCAAAGCAAGTCGAGGGCATATTTGTCCTGTTTTGATCTGGTAGTGACCTTTTGGTTGCCAAAGGGTAACACATCCAGTTTCCAAAGTTTTTCAACTGCCTGGTATACAGCAATGTCAGGGGCATTACATGACACAAAAAATGACTGCACAGCAGGTTTGGCTTGAGAGGGCTGATCATCAGGACATGTGGTCAGGCCCCGCAGTGCCCAGCCCAAGGGGGTATATACTGCAGCTAGGCCACACCCTAAACAGACCTTTTCAATGGGACAAACCAGATGTGGATGATCACACCCTATGAGAATCGGAGGCTGTACCTGCTGGAAAGCTTGCAATGGTAGGTTGTGATGGTGCCAGTGACGTTGGAAAACCTGAGTGGGGGTAGGTTTGGGGAGCGAGACCAAGTTTATTGGAAGTAAAAGCATTGTTAATGACGGACTTCTTGGTTGTACTGCAAGCTGGAGATATGTTGAATGTGACTGCCACCCCATCTATGAACTCTAATAACAAAGACTCAGCTGCCCCATCAAGACCTAGGGCATGAGCAGCAGTGGCCAGAAGCATAGTTCGCTCAGAACCATCATAGCTTAGTCGTACCTTGACAACCTTTAGAAGGACTCTTGAAGTGCAGCTGGAGCGGCTAAGGCAGGCATACTCCTTTCATGGCTGATTTACTTCATGGAGGACTCCTAAATGCTGACTGTTGCATTTAAGACAGGGCTTTTTTTTAAATCACAGCTTGCGGCTCTGTGGTCATTGTCTTTAATACATTTTTAACTGCTTCAGGTGATAGTTGAAGGAACGCTGGGCAGATACTCAGATGGTGATCTGGGACAGAGCAGAAAGGACACGATTGGTGATGAGTATTTGACCGTTTTGATGAGATTTGGGAGGGAAAATGGCCGGTTCCATGCAAAATCATTGCAGTGGCTTTCTGTGATTGAAAGGGGTGTGATGAGGTTTTGCTTCCTCTTTGGGCACCCTTCGCAGGTTACAAGTCTGAGTGGCATTCTGATTCATCCTCCAGACAATTAACAAAATCGAGAAGGTTGTGAGGGACCCCAGGCCTGGCAGTATGGCAGTATCTTGCATAATTGGCCAGGTCTGTGTGGATAGTGCTGCCTACGCCTTCTGCGATGGGCCAATGCATCTCTTTCCCGCATACAACCAAGACTTAGCCGGGGAGCTCTGGCTGTGCAGTACCCGGTTCTCTGCCTGTGAGGCCCAGGAAGTGCAGAGCTTTACAGGGCAAAATTCACAATTTTCCATGAGCCAAGGAAAACATGGGCTAATAATAGAATTGTGCTTTTAAATCCTCTCTTGATTTACAGTGGTTTTCTTATTTTGTATTTTCCTGAATTAATTTATTATAGGTCTACTGATTTGAAGATAAAATTTGAGCATGATTATTATTTGCAGCAGGGAACACGTGTCTGCCCCATAAAAAGAAAACTGTATCAACTTCAGCAGTGTGAGTGTTGTAGCAACCAAAGCGTGTACCACATATTCACGTGCTACCATTTGCGTGTCAAAGGCACCCTTGACGCGTGAATGACAGCGAATTTTCAAGCGTCCAAAAATACATTCATAGCTTAATTAATGTATGGCTTCATTAGCTGCTAGCCCGTTTAGCTGCAGAAATCCACTTCTACCGTCAATCTGGAGCTTGATAAATCTGGTAAAAGGCTCAGGCTTTCTTCTACACTTGATAATGTGTACATCCCAGTGCACTCTATAATCTATAGTTTTAGCACATTATGGTGGATGTATAAGGAAGTTAGTTTAAGTTATTTGAATGTGCGTGGATGTCAAACAATAAGAATAATGTTGATGCACAGGCAAAGTTTTCATATATGTGTTATTTACATTTGCATGTTATCGTTTAGGGGCATAGTGATCGGGAGAGAGGTGATGAGAGATAGTGGGGATGATCTCGTACTGACCACGGGGGTAAGGGGGTGAGAGAATAATGAGAGAGAGGGGCATAAATCATTCACCAGTGTTCATTTGGGGGAGGGGGTGTGGTTCTGTCATGTTTGTAAATCGTATTAGTCCTGAAAGTACACACATGTGACTGATCTACCCCACTGTACACCTGTGGGAGGAGATGAGGGTGGTTCCCATTTTCAGAGAGCCACAACCTCCTGAGGGGAAGTTTGTTTGTTTTAGGCCTAATTTCTTTGAATGGACAGACAGCTCAAAACAGCAACTCAGGATGAGATACAGAGGAGCAGCTTTGGAGTATCTCCTGCTGTGCTGTGTGGGGGTAGGGGGTAGGATGGGGCACACATTTGATCGGCCAATGACCCTGGTTGGGCTGTGGGGGGCTTTTTGTCTCTTTTTTGCTCAAAAAGTACAAATATTTGATCCATAAGGTTCATGCTGTTTGTGTTTGGGGGATGATGGAAATTTTATTTTAGTGAATACTCAAATAACCTGCCTTTGTTCCAGAGTTTGAGTGTTTTCTTCATTGGGCGGCATAGTAGGCTATAGTTTTGCTGCAATACCAAAGGCAGCCACTGGACTGCTCTTTTTTCCCCCAAAACTTGCAACTTTACTGTAATAAATTCCGATCTACCACTGGAGATTGTGCCTACTAAAGTAATAGCCTACACATCATGATTGCAATTAGAAATCACAAGACGTATGTACTATCACCTGCAAATGCACAGTGTGGTGCTGCACGGAAATTCGACACTCGACAAAAATGAAACTAGATGAAAAAATGAAACTTAAACACTGCTTCCTATAGGCCTATAACTTCGAGGTAAACCGAACATTTCCAACACTTTACTTCACTACCGCGTCCCACGAGTCAATATCATACCCAGGCGCTGCAGCATGCTATAGTGACGCAGTAGCAGCTAAAGCAGTAAAAAACGATGAAGTGTGGCAAGCCTCTCCACTAACATGAACGTTCCAACAGCGCCACAGTTGGTGTAGGTTTTCAAGATGGACGCACGGTCTAGATAGGTTTCTCTTTCTTTTTCGAACGCAACTATAAACTGCATGCGTCACGTTGTATGGAATTACGCGGAGAACTAAAGACATTATAGAAACAACCATATGTTGACCTGAAAAGGCGAAAAACTGGATAATTTTGTGGTTAAATGGCATACGCGATAAACGTCGAAGATTTTTAACTTCCTGGTTGGCTGCCGTGTAAACATGTCTGTACAAAGTGTCTTAAACGGTGAAGCGACCCTTAAAGTACATTTTGACAACGAATTCGAGGGGATTTTGTGTAATGCTCTCGTGTTTAGGACGAGACGAGGCTGTTTTCCACTCATGCCAAAAGGAGAAGGACAGATTTCATAAGTGTTGAGCAATGGAAAGTCGTAATGGCGCTTCACCGAGCACAGGTCTTTATCATTTGTATGTCATAACTGAATACAAATAGCCTATTTACTCAGCTACAATAGCCATATGGAATATGTTGCTTTTTGGACCAAAATGTATTATGCCGAATAACCGGTTGGCCTATATTAGGTGTCGTCGATGCAGGCTGGATTATAGTTCCTTGTTCTAGCACAAGTTTCACTAACAAGCTGAAAGTGAAAACAGTCGGGACTTTTAGGTCTGCAGGGGGCTGGCTCGCATGTGCTGGTGGTCGGTCTAATCTCCAATCTGTTTATTTTGTAGGTATTTTTGTACCTGTTCTTATGAATTCTGACGTCTTTAACAACAGCATTTTGGCACAACTTCAAAGTGCGTATTTGTTTGAGGAATCGAAGCACTCTTTCAGATACACGTCTGCTTTTTTGATTAAGAATCCTGCTCTAGAAGACAAGGTAAGTTCACTTTATAACCACAACTCAACTTAAGGCCCACGTCATGGTTCGTGACAGCAATGAGCTAATTGAAATAATGAGAAAAAAGTAATGCAATAATGGGTCTAAAGACATTTTAAAAGTAATGTTTATTCTTTATTATTAGTACAATACCTGTCGAGAGAAAAGGAGAGAACAAGGTTATTCAGACAAAGACTTAAAGGAGACCTACGGGTTTTTATTGTTTGATCAACTGAACAAGGTAGGCTACTGACTATCTGGAAATCTTGCCACACCTTTAACGCATGTTGTCACTAATCATAATTCTTTTTAAAGGCAAAATCTATTGGAGAAACTGGTCTGCTAGCTGAAAATGGGACATGTACAACTCTGGGAGATCCCACTAAGGGTAAAAGATTTACATACAAATCCTAGCAGGCTTGTGTTACTATCTCAATAGTAGAAATTGTATAGCCTAGTAATTGCATTGGCCTTGCATTGTAAAATTGTAAAGTATTTACCTTAAAGGTAAAGTCCATGTGACCTTAAAAATCCGCTGTAGACGGGAATTTCTGCATGTTTATAAGTCTGCTGCTCCTCAGGTTTTGAAAGTGAAACCTATATGTTTTAATGTTATAACGTTTGAAAGTGAAAGAGAAACAATTTGTAAAACTGACTTCCAACCCTCAGTAATCAGACAAAGTAAAATTTGGCAAATGTGACATGAGAAAAAAGTATGCATGAACAAATTGTAAAGCAGTTTTTAGCGTCTTGAAAAGCAATATAAAACTAGTACATTATAATCATAATCACTTTACTTGAAGTTGTCTCAACTATGTTATAACAGTTTTACTTCAGTTGAGCTTTTTAAACTATTTTCCTTATACAGATTTCACACTACATCAAACATATAGTGCCTTCTTACTAGGGACGCACTGATTCGATACTGGTATCGGATAACGGCGCAGATACTGAAAAATTAGCTGGATCGAATATGGGCTTCCAGATATCGGTTCAGCCGGTATCCTGGTTGGACATGTAAACTGATGTAATAAAACTATTTTCTGGTTGCAGTTGGCCCAGAAGGTCTCAATGTTTGAATTTTTAGTATTTTTTTGTAGTTACTTGAGAGATAAATAACAACTACATACCACATTTGGATCCATTTTGTTGTGATTATTTTTGTTTTAAGGAAATAAAAAGTGGCTGTGGTTACAAGCACACCAAAATCTGATTAATATCTGATTTCTAGACCTTTAAAATTACTTTAAGAGCATGATGTGAGTAATCAGATGGACCATGATCAGAAAGAAATTAGTTGATTTTTCTTTTTACATTAAATTTTGAATAATATTTTATCTCCAAAAATCTGATAATAATTTGATTTTGAACATGCATGTAACCGCACCCAGTCTTTGCACTTGTATGTGTATCGAGTATCGGCAGATACTTAAAGCTATAGTATCGTAATCGAAAAATCTGGATCAGTCATCCCTACCTCTTACAGCTGTCCCAGGCATTTTAGACAAACTGATCCAGCTTTAACTTAATAGACAGTTTAAATGGATACACCAGTCTCCCTTCATCTGACATGCCAAACCAAGATGACTAAGGTAATTTTCCAACTCCATACACTACTGTTACACAGCTCAACATTTCCAACCTGTTAGTCAAAATACACCTAAACAAGGCACACCTAGTAATGTTTTACAGTAATATTTCCTTTAATGATGAGGGTCTACCACTAGGATTTTACCAGTGAAATAACTTGATACTTGAGACACTGCCGAACTGTAGACAAACCTGCCAAACTAGCTTTTGGTTCAACTGTAAGTACCAGGGTAAGAATGGCTTCTTTAATCAATAAACATAGCTTTCTATAATTGTCTGCTCGAGTGTAATAACAAGGCATATCTTGTAATCAGGCCATTGTTCTCTCTGTATAGGTGTGTATCTGTCAATGTACTCTGACTGTTTGGATCTAAATTGCTGGTACCATGGGAAGTCAGGGTACATTGTCATTGTAAAGATTACAGAGGTAAGTAATTAACTAGTAGAAGTAATTTTTTTTCAGTTTGAATTCAATAGATTGAATTAAACCATATTTTCTGCACAGGGGAGAGTTAAAAAGGTTTCCGAAAACTACACTCAAAACTTGACTAAGCCTACAGTGGGGTTTGATTGCCATGTTTCTGAACAGTTGCAATCAGTCTCTTCAAAAACAAGCTCATTTCTGGCATTTGAAAGGACACAGGTAGAGGAGCTATTACATTTCCTATTTCAATATGTTCTGTTTACTTCTCTCTTTAAATAGTCCAAGTTTAGTCCATTATGTTACGTTTGTTGTATATTGTTGCATATGTATATTGTTTAACTTTGAGTTTGTGAGACACAGGTAACGCCACATAACTTGCAGGACAGCAGTTTACTCATTGTAATTAAGATTTGTCCCTCACCCGTAATGACATACAACATAGACGTAGTTGCTTGTTGTTCAGTTGAGTCCCCTCTTTGTTCTTTCTTAGAAGCCACAGATTGTTAGCCTCTTGAAGGGGTGGTAGACTATTTTTGTCATTGCTAATTTTTCTGGGGAAATCCTGGCTTCATGTTTTTTAGGCCTGAGCTGAAGTCCTCACTAGAAAAAAATATTGAACGATAGCTCAGTAGTGGCACATCAGTTATGGCCCCATCACAAATTTTCTTGATGTGGGGCAGGCATCGCACTTTTTCAACAAAGAATGATTAGATGTCCTGGACTCAGAGTTGTGACTCATTTTCCAAGTAACTTCAAGGACTTGACTCAACTCCCATATTTGGAATTTGAGTTGATGCAAGAAGAGTCGGACTTTGGTCATGGACTTAGACTTGTCTAGTAACATCCCTCAAGTCTTTGGCTCTGCCAAATCTAAATGTGAGCCCCACTGAGTGACCACATAGTAAGTAAAAATAAGATGGGCTGGCCTTAACTACATTATTGGCTATTATACAGGCGGGTCTTTATGATATAAGTCACACTTGTGTGTGAGTTAAAACGATGAGATGCACAATTGCCAAAATACAATGCAACTGTCCATGAAGACCCAGTAACAGATTATATAGTTATTTAACAACACACATTCTAAGTAATTGTCTTTTGATCAATCCCTTTAGAGTGTCTCTAGACTTCCAGTTTCTGTTTACCTGGACCGTACAGTGATTGCAGATTTTATTATATTAAAAAACTTGGCACAGGGTCTTTAAGTCAACCAAACACACTTTGATAATTCCATGGCTGGTTGATTATGGTTACATTTTTACTATGACTGGATGATAAATCTTTTGAATAGTAGTTGAATTTGTTATTATTGGCTTATATACAATATGGATGTAAAATTTATACTTTAACTTCAACAATTAATTGAGCCTTTGATATCAAACGATAAGACCTTTTGTTTTACCTTTCAGTACTACTTATATGAGTTGCTTGACAATGGAAGTACTGCTCTGTCCCCGAGCCTTGCTTGTCCATATGCGGTTGTAGCATTTTCATACACAGACAACAAAGTAACACTTGAAACCCAACAGGAGAATGGGTAAGTTAAGCGTCACTCTCAACAACAAGATTTTTTTTATGATTGTAATAATTTGTTCTCTCTTTGCAGTGAAGAGAAAAAAGCTGGTAAGTGGTTATTTTTCTTTTTTCTTTTTATGTACAGATTTAGATTCTTTCCATTGCAGGGCTTGTAACATGAGATCAAATGAAATTAGCTAAATAGTAAAATCTTAATTAAAAAAAAGAAATACAGTCAAAATGGTTATAGTAAACCTGCTTTTCCAGTAGGAGATATGGCAGTCATAGGGTAATATTTAAATTAAAAACAGTTCACACTTTAATTTTTGATGTCATGATTTCACAATAAAATAACAAAATGTATATTGTTTAGTACTTAAATAAGTGGACTAGAATTAGAGGGTTTCCTGTTCAGTGCTTCTTGGAGTCGAGGGAGATAGGTAGAGGTAAGCATTTTTCAAGTCAGAGAGAGCCAAGATGTAAACTATTTTTTGAGATAAAAAATTTCTAAAATGTCAAAAGGCCCTCCATAAATGTAGTATGTGCAGACTTCTGAAACATAAGACAAACTATCAAGGTCATTTAAAATATAGCTCATGCTGTTATTTTTAAATTATTTATTTATGTATTTTCTAGCTTGTCCATATTCACCCTGGAGGGGGAAACTTCAAATAAGTGCCCAGATATTCAATATTGGGATTAGATCAACAGCAGGTGCCTTGGCCTGGGCAAAATTGTAAGCCATTGCAAAAATCATATACACTACATATATTTTTTTTATGTCACTAATGTTTTCCATATTCTTTTTTAGGCCCACAATAATTAAAGTTGAATGGGCGATTTCTATGTTAATTCTCAGAAAGTTGCTGCCAAAAGCCATCTTTGAAACAACTTTTAATGGACAAGGTGCTATAAAATTGTTGACAAATTACTTCCAAATTATGCTCTTTAAAACCTTACCTACTTTCTTCTATGATTCTAGCTCTTCTAGAACATGCTTTCTGCAGTCAGTGTGAAATAGTAACTTTAAACTTGGAGGAAAAGGAGCGCCTGACACCTCTTTTGCTGGAAATACAAAAACAAGATGTTGTGAGTTTTGATGTAATGTTTTTTGCTTCATGTTTCTGTTTCTGTTGGATAATTGCTTTGATTTATTTATGAATTTTTTCCTTCCAGGCACTTATTATTGCATTGAGTGATGGAGGTTTTCTGATCCTTATTCATGACTCCAATTTCATCTTGCATGATAAAGGTAGAAGTAATGAATTAATCTTTGAACAGTTATTTAAAATGTCGGTGTATTCTGTCAGCGTTCAGACTATTTTTTTTTTTTTTTTTCTTTTATCATTTCAGATAATGGGTTAAGCACCAGTAAAGCACTGCAAGGTGTATTTGTGTTCCCAGAGTCACAAATTATCCAGAAAGGTACATTTTATATATTATTGAAGTATTTCCAAATTCTCTGAAAGTGTTGTAGATAAAAATCTATTGTATCTTTTCTTTTACAGACACAAAAATTCAACGAATGAAGCAGAGCCTTCCATCAGATGCCCTACGTGTCTTACCATTGTTGATCTATGCTGAGGGAGAGATTGAGAAAACAAGCATCAAGCCAAATGAAGATCTCTGTGATATAATTGTCCAACATATGCAGAGTTATGCCACTCTGATAAGTCCGGGCCTTCCTTTAAGCCCCTTTCGAGAAGTTGATATCTTCCCCGACCAGTATGATGTGCTTGATACCCATCAGCACCTGTATTCGGCCCCTGAGTGGACAGAGGCACAGTGGCAAAGTCTGAAGTCATATCTGAGCAATGCAAACTCTTTTCAGCTGCCTGTTTCCATGGCTTCGGAAATCTTACTAGCTGGACAAGAGGCACAACAAGAAGATCTTGAGGATGACATTTATATCTGTTTGTCATCTCCAGAAGAGCCATCAACCAGCTTGATAAGCACTGGGTCAGAGGACAGACTAGACCGGAAATGTTCATCAGCTACTGAGACGTCACAGGACAGCACGCAACCTGACTCTGCTATTTGTCAGTTGTTGGTACCTTCTGTTTTACCTGCTCAAGAGAGAACCTCTGAGATGTTCGACTGCACTGTTCATACTGACAAAGGTGATGTATCTATAGAAACAAAAGAGGTGCCGTTGCGAACTGTTGAACATTCTGAGGAACTGATTGTCAGTATCACCTCCGCTGCTCGAGCTGTTGATGATCAGATCCTTGATGTGATAAAGCATGATCAACTTTCAGTGACGGCAAAAATACAAGAGGCCACATTGAACACTTTTAGTGAAATCGTCCAAAGCAGAGTAACATTGAACTGCTCAGATGACAATATCTTTTTAACAGAGTCAGATAAGCTACCTCAAGGACATAACTTGGAATCCACTGAAACCCCTAGTTTACAAATGGTCAAAACTTTACTAAAAAAAGATGAATCAATGTGTTTGGATGATGTTCCCACACAGAAACTATCACTACATGAAGACGGGTGTGAAATCCAAAGAAATGAACAAGAAAGTGACCAACTTTCAAAAAACACTCAATCTTTAGAAAAAACAGTCAACATTTCACTTACTGATAATGCATTATTAAAGGAACTGGAGACTTGCGCTTTAAGAAAAAAGTCTGAACGGTGGGGCCTAAAGCCTGTTGTTAGCACCTGTGGGAGCATATTTATCCCTTATGGCTCTGTTGAGACTGAAGAAATAAGATTTTTACAAGAGAAACTACAACTTGAGAAAACGGTAGTCTATAGTGAGGTCTCAAATCGCTCAGACGATAAGCAACAAATGAGCAACATGCCTACTGAGGAGGTGACTTCTAAATCTGATACCATAAAAGGCTGCATGAAGGATGTTCCCATTGCAGGACAATCAAAGAGTCAGATCATGCTCAGAAAACTGAAGTCTGTTATTCTTAAAAAGAGGAAGATTGATGCCCTCAAAGAGGACTTGAATATAAATTGTGTTGTCGACAATGACCTTGGTCCAAAAAGGATCATGAATGACATGACACCTGTGACTATAAGGAACATTAATGACACATGTGCCCAGGAGTCTAGTGTAGGTGATCAAAATGATCCCAACTTGCTTTCAGTTGACCCTCTTTTTGCCCATGCCCTGGGTCTGACTCCAAAAAGAGCACAAAATATAAAAGCATTAGATATAAATGCAGTGCACAGAAGTGACTCATCTGGGGCAAACGAAATGTTTGTAACCAAAGATTGCTCTCCTTGCAAAACACAAAGTCTTTCATCTCCAAAAGGAACAAGACTTAAAATGCTTAAAAAGCATCAAAACCTTTCTGCAGATCAAGTGAAAAAGAAATGTAAGTATGGCTTATAACTTGCTCTTCTTGCTCTTAAATTACTAACGCTAAGTCTTTGGTTCACTGTAGTTTGCAATGCACTAATTTCCTCTAAGATTGCTTTCACTTTTTGGTGCATTCAAGAATCTATGCTCTATTTGCATCTTGGCAACAGTATCATAATGATGTGATCTAAATGCTTTAAATGTGTTTTTTACATTTTTCATACTTCTCTTGTCTCTTTTGTTTTGTTTTCACAGGGTGGTTGCATTTTCAAACCCCAGCTTATGCTGAAAAACAATTCCAAGGGTGTTTAAGTGATATTTCAGTCAGGAAGATTATTCAGGATAAAACAAACACATCTTCTGAGGCTTTGAATTTACTGGCTGACTTGGCACTTAGTGCCAATAAAGAACAGGTTTCACCCCATCCAGCACAAGAGTGTGAATTTGAGGCGAATGTTACCAATCCTGAACAACAGACAGTTCTTCATGCTTTGCTTAGACAGCCTGATGCTATATCTATTCAGCCACAAGAACCTCCTTCACCAGATGGTTTTGGAGGCACTGGACTGGTTGATGCGATATATCAAGAACATGCTTACTCATTGCCCTCATCTTCCTCTTTGCCGTTGGCATTGCCAGCACCTTTCCAGGTTTCACCTTTAAATGGTTCCTCCAGACTGCTGCATGCTCTGACACAGTGGGGTGAAGCACAACAAATGCCTCCTCTCAGTCTAGAAGATAAAGTTGAAGAAAACAAAAGGGCTCCAGGAGACCCCAAAAGAAGCTGGTACAGAAGAAAGTTTCGCCTGTCACGCACAATCGAGAACAGGGATAAGACAGTTCATGTCACAAGACACTGGAAGGAAGAGTACGACTTTAATCTGGACAGCCGGTTCACGGTAGATCCTAAGGACAAAACAATTGTCAGAGCCTTACATGGGTATGTCTTTTTCTACTTAACCTCTGTATAATTTCCTGAAATACTTATAATGTAGTAATTTAATGATCTTTGTCTCTTTGTTTACATTTGAACAGCCCCTGGGATTCTTCTATTCATGACACCAATGAAGAAATACAGCTCATTGTTCACATGTGGATTGGTCTGTTTTACAGCCGGTCGACTGCTCGTTTTTTTCATCTTGATCCAGATGTCACATTTCCAGCTCCAGAAAACAATGTTTTTGATGGAGTTAAAGTGTCCAGTGAAAAGAGACCTGAGCAGAATGCTTCAAACATTGCTGTGCACAGTCCTTTGCTGAATGTAGCAGACAAGCCAGAAGCACAGGTTTTGGATCTTAGCAAACCCAAGAACTGTGCCATAGACACCGAACCTGTTTTTTTGAACTTGTCACAGAAATTGTCCAGTGTGGAAAGTGCAAATGAGAATCCAGAAGTCACCACAGGAGAGCTCATGGTAACAACTCAAGTTCCAGAAGAATTGAACACATTAAATCCACAACTATTGCCTACAACCCTTCCCATCCAGGTTTGAGGAATTAATTTCACTCTTTTATGTATTTATGTATGTATGTATTTTATTGGTACTTTACTTTTTATTGGTACTGTATTGCACTGTCTATTACTGCTACAAAAGGAACATTTTTTTCTTGTATTGAGGATTAGAATTTGTGTAGAAGTCAGTGCACAAAAGGGCTCTATGCTTGGATTATCCAATGGGCCTAAAAGGGTGAGTACTTCCCAACCAGGGCCAGTTTATCCAGATTAAAATTAAAATTAAAAAGTCACCACTATTACCAGAATCGACAAACCACACCCATATCTACAGTGTCAGTAAAGATGCCAAAAGTGACCCTATACTGCTACGCAGTCTACAGTGGTGCCCTGGAGATGAGCACCATTTTGCATGTGACCCAAACGGTGTTTCAATGGGGTGGTGATGGTAGTTTTAAAGTTTTAGCTGGCATTATTGATCCAGTGAAGTTCAGTTACTCTTCCATAATTATGAAACCATAGACTACATGGGTGCAGAAAAACAAAAAAGCTACATAACACTAACAGTAAGAGCTATAACTGAGACATGCAAATTCTACTTTTAAGAAGTTTTAACCATTTAATATTTGTTGTTCCTTCTATCTCATTTACTCATGAGTCATGCATATTTGTCAAGTAAACTTTATTCTTCTGTATTTAAGATACCATTGCTCTGAAAATTCTGTTTTCCCCCCACGCCTTTGTTATCTGATCTTTTTTCGTAAATGATGATATACATAGGATACACAAGACATTTCTTTTAATCCACTGTAGCTATGATCTGTAGGTGGGCCCGTCACCATGGCCCGGGACACAGCTCTTTTTTGTGGTGACGTTTACAGTGATGCACCATAGGGGGCAGATGAAGTCGGTGCTTTAGTTTTCAACTGGAAGTCATGTCTGTTTAACACACAAATGCTGCATATTTAGGCTGCGTTATTCTCTCAAGCAGAAAATAACCGGTTCCACCTCGTGATGTAATGTGGTAATACAGGAAGTGTTCCTCTGTGTTTTTAACTCCATACACATTCACTTGAATCACTTAGATAATTTCAGCCCTGGAATTGCCACAAAAGGTAAAAGGTAGCTGTTAGTTTGAAAACTACCACTTCATGGTGTCACAAGGTGGAACAGAGGATTTTGAGCTTTGGAAATGTAGCCAGACTAATAATAAAGAATTATTCAAACGTGTGGATAAAACAAAACACAACTTCAAATATGTTTTTGAGGAGGTAACAACATTCTAACATGGCTTAAAGCTCACAAGAGTCCATTTTGCATAATATAGGACATCTTGTTTAAAATTGAAAAACATTGTAGTCTGTCATCTAACGTGTTTTTTTTTTTTTTGTTTGTTTGTTTTTTACAGTGGTACTTGAATTTGATGCAGACTGCAGGAGTTGCCCCATATCTGAATTATGTCGGTATGCCTGCAAATAATGGTATTTCCTCTGAATTGAATCAAGTGTTTATTCCAGTATGGAACGGAATCACAAATCAAAGCATTTGGACCAATAATGCCCAGACAGCTTCATTGGCTTCTGTTGAGTCAGGTGAATCCCACCAGACACAGGATATTCCTGAGAACTTGCCCAAAAGACCAGAAGTGCCTATCAGAAGACAAGACAGCTGCAAAAGACAAAGGAAGAAAACTCGAAGGAATGCTTATTTGTCAGCTGCCCCAAATAAAAAGGACTCTCATGAAAATAAAATGTATGCAAAAGATTTGTCTGACTCTAACACTTCAACTGATCGACATCCTACAAATGGAGATGTGAATGCCGTGAGAAGTAACAATCTTTTGGAAATTAAGAAAAAATATATGGAAAAACTAAAAGCTGCTTCAAGCCAAGTTAACCAGAAAATGGATTCTTCCACACCTCAAAATGATACAGAAGTTGGACAATGTATTCTCCTAAAGAAGCTGTTGCGGGAGGACACCATCGCAGAGACACCCAAACTCCAATCCCTTTCAAAAAAGACAGTTGTTTGCGAAACTTCTGCTGAAACTTGTGATGAAAATGGGTGGATTAATCCAAAAACAAAAGAGACTATTTGTGATGATAATTTAAGTGGACATGAATCATTAAACATTATTAGTGCAGATCCATTAGTTGAATCCAAAAACCTGAAAACCAGTAACTCAGGAGACACTGCCATTGTGTCTAGTTTGCAGGGGGGAAAAAATGAACAATATGAAGCCAAGGATTGTCTTTTCAAGGGTCAGGAGATAAGCGTCAGAAAACAGGATGTAATGATTGAAAATCCTTCTATAGATTCCAGGGGTTTATCTCAAGATGAGTACGTCAAAACCATTAAATCACCTGTGATTAATACAGTTAACATGTTATACGGACATCCGAATGATGAAACTGAGAACAAGTATTGTGATGCTAATTCATATACTGGAATAAATACCTCTCTTGAAGATAAGTCACTAGAACAGCCTTCCAATGAGGTAGATAAGCGAGGTTTTGAAGATATGGAGGTTGTACCATCAGACAGCTCTGAAGTCATGGTACCACCATCTACCAACTCAGACGATGCAAGTTATGATGGGCACAGTCAACATAGAAAACAGCTTGTTGCTGGAAATGAAGTCAACCATCCATCTGATCTCAGAGACAGTGAAACCGATGATAGATGCCCTACTCCAACAGTAGATGAACAACCATTTGTGTACATAAGCCAACCAAAAACTAACTCTGATGTAAATGAGTTGGATAAAGTTTGCCCAGATACTGATGAAAAGGAACCCAGCACAAGCCTAACACCTGTAATGGGTGGAACTTTGGTTGAACTAGCGCCAAAAGCCTTTAATTGTGATGCAATAACTAATGTTGGCCCTCAGTCTGATATTGAACTACGGACTCTTAGAACTTTAAAATGCTTAGATGAGTATTTAAGCACATTACAGAACAGAACAAATCAATCACTTTTAAAGTCTGAAGACACACCTAATTCACCAATTTGCTTAAAGAAAAGGAGATCTACCCTTATTCATAATCCAAATGATATGAAAAGTACATCCAGCATGGGTGATTCTTGTCCTCCAGAATTGAAATATGAATCTTCCCAGTATATATCACCTTTCAATGATGCACTAGGACATATGCAGCAAATTAAACAAATGTGCCCAACAGACTCTCCCTGTGTTTCAGACCTGTTTCCCATAGAAGATTCAAGCAAACTCACTAAAAGCAATGTCAATGATGAAAAAGATGGCCTTAAACCAAACCAATCATCAAGCTCTAGAAGTCCTGGAGTGGCTGGGAGACCATCCAAAACTGGAACGGAACAAGGGCATTTCATTTCACCCAACAAAGTAACAGCAAATCCTGATTGTGATGCACAGTCAAAACCATTTATAAGGTTTTCTATAAAAAGGATACGACAGGGAGGCTTTGTTTGCAATGGACCAGTTTTTGAAGCCCATCATCAAAATGAAAATTGCTCTGATAAATTTGTCCCAAGAAAGTGCAAAGATCCTGACAAACAAGAACTACAAAATATTCAAGCAGAAGCTATATCATCTTCTGTGTCCACACAGCCAGTTGAATCTCATGAAAGCACTGTGTTGCAGGTTCTCAAGCATGATCCTTACATATTGGTGACAGATAATAAAAGTGGCGATGAAGACTTCTTGAATTACTCAACATCGTTTGTAGATTCCAAAACTAATAAAATTACAGATGATAGTCTAGGAATTCAAGGCTCACTTAGTTGTACAGTATCCAATACTGGCAGAAAGGTTTCTTCTTTTCTGGAAAAGGTATCTAAACGATGTATGCAGGACGACCCAACTCGGTCATCAATGGATCGCGAGTGTTTGATCTTCATGGATCAAATGAAACAACTTTTGAAAAGAAAACAAGACCAAGGAGCCCAGTGTGATCAATGTGATCAATCAAATCAGTCATCATCTTGTCCTATAACTGTACAGTTTTCTCATCTTCAGGAGCAAGATGATGTATTAGATGACACTGAGATACCATCTGCATTTATTAATCAAAAGATCAGTGTAGACATGTCTGACAAGAAACTATTGCGAGACTCCACGCAACAAATTTCTTTAAAGCCTCAACCCCACGGAGTGCTGGAACAGCCTGGGGTGTCAGCCATCACAGCTCAATGTACACGGCTGTACAGGGACATAATGAATAAGATCTGTTCAGGAAGTAGGAATGCTTCTCTGCTGAGAGACTTACACAAAACTGGATTTGAAGATTCAACTGCTAATTCTAGCAACTACTTTGACTTTTGTAGTCAAATGAAGAGAGAAATGGATGACTGCTTTCACAATAGTCTGAATTCAGTGGTGAAGAAATCTTGCAAAACCAAGAACCGGTTCTTCTTGTTAATCACGTCAGATGATGCCTTCTTTAACAAAACCCAGGTTGGTTACAAAGAATATTTCAAGCAACAAATAGTATACTACTATTATTGTCAACAGATTCTACTACAAAACAGTATTCACTTTTATATTATAATAATTCTATCACAAAGTACTTTTTTACATTTTCAGGCATATTTGGAGGCAGAGGGTCACATTGCTGTGCAACCGTCAGACTTTTTCATCAGAGAAAGCAGCTCCTCACCATTACTGGTTATTGTCAGAAATGAAGACATTGCGGGACATATTTTTGAGGTTTAATACAATTTAAATTGTTAACGTCCTTTTTTTCCTTAAATGTGTAGCTGATACTGCATTGTCAATCTACTATTTGCTGCTTCAGGTCCCACATTTGCTTGAACTTCGAAAGTCTCTAGTTGTCCAATTTGCAGGGATTGATGAACCAGATGATGTTGTCAATTTAACGTATCAGGAGCTCTTCATCAAAGGTGGTTTTGTAATGTTTGATAGAGGAGCAGTAGAGTCCTTGAGCCCAGGCAAGTAAAAACTTCCAGTATGTTTGTTTATATCAAGTCATCTCCTCCATCAATATATCTAAATAAGAAATTTGGACATTTTAGGCAATATGAGAATTATCTTAGAAATATTGCAAAAGCTTAGCCAAACAGGCAAGTGGAAGTGGGTGTTGCACTACAGGGACAGTCGCCGCCTCAAAGAAAATGCACGGTATATACAAACTATACGTCCTATTATGATGATTTATTATCAGACCTAAATGCTACTCCTTTTATGCCTTTGTGATAATTTGGTCTAGGTTGCATCCCAAAGCTCAAGAGAAAATGGACCTATTGAACAAATGCAAAGAAGATGGACTGTTAGACATTTTGCCTTATCATGAATGTGATCTTGTGTCAAGACAAGAGCCAAACTATCTTCAATGCCTTTGCCATCAGCAGGTCCAAAATATATCATCCCGGTATCCTGTTTTTGTCACTGGTGAGACTACTTGTTGATGTAAAATTGATGTAGTGGTTTTGATCATCCTGTAGTTTATGGATAGTTATTGCTTAAACAAAACAAAACAAACAACAACAAAACACCATAATACAACAATTGCTCAAGTAGGTTTTGTTTTCTTACAGATTCTGAAACAGACGGCGTGTTTGAAAGGAATGGGATTATGACAATGACCGTCAACTCTTTCCTGATGGGATCGCTCAGTAAAATCATTTACAGCTTTAATTAAAAAACTGGTGATTGTGAATGACAATCAGTCACAAATGTACTATGTTAAGTACGACTTTTTCTTGATGACAAACACTATCGTTTTCGGATAGTGGAATAAATCGGACTATTGGGATTATTTACATATTGCATTTTTTATGTAATTTTAGTTTTTATGTGCTAAAACCTTAATATTGACCTGAAGTTTGCCTTTTAATTGTCAATATTTTGTACAGCTAACCATATCTGTACTTATTTACATATATACTATAATCTTGAGTTTGTATACTAAGTGTATTGACAAATATGTTTGATGTTTTGCAATTAAAAAAAAATGTATATTTTCAATATGGCATAGTTTCTTGTGGGAGACAAACAGCTGGAACTACACAGACCCTGACTTCCTGTCTCAGTTGCTGCTGCTCAACAGATGCAAGTAATGGCCTAAAGCAAACTCTTGTCAAATTTCTAATTTTATTGCCATAAATGCATCTTTCCAATTGAAAGTACATCATTCACACGATCATAAAAGTAAAAATAACTTAAAATATTTCAATATATTTGCGTTTTATGTTTTGTCTTCACTTTACATTAGTCTTTCCTTCCCAGCAGACTACTTTCAATGGGAGGGAACCAGAAGAGGGCCAAAATGGGATAATGAAGGGTGGAAGCGTCAAAGCTGTAGCCTCATCTCATATTCAGTCTGAACTTGTACAGCGGAAAGTTGTAAGCTATTTATGCAACAAATTACTGGCTTCAGATGTAAAGCAAACAGTACAGTGGTATTTTTTGTGTTTTCTCCTATGCCTCTCTTGTGCTAACCGGTAGCAACGATCGCTTCGGTAAACGCATAAACAAAACGCACAAACCGCGCAAGGGTTGTGTAGAAATAAACAATAACATTTCTGATCGTTTATTTACACGGCTGACTTGGGTGAACGTGAAGGCAACAGGAAACAGTAGGCAGTAGACAGTGACTTCACACTTGCGCATGCGTGGTGTGGATTTCGGGGATGGATTTATCGATGAAATCAAGATGGCGACTCTGGCAAAAGCGCCAATCTATTTACTGAAATAAATGCCTAAAATTAACCGCATTAGTCGGTTTTTACAAGCCCCGTTGGGGTTTTGTGGAACATGAAGACCCAGAGCATGTTTTGGAAGAGGAATTGATCGAGATCAGACCGTAACAAAGTCAGCGAGATGTGTGAGAGCTATGCCCGCTCGCTGCTGCGTGTTTCGGTGGCGCAGATCTGCCAGGCTCTGGGCTGGGATGCAGTTCAGCTTACTGCATGCGATCTGCTGTCCGATGTGCTGCACAGATACATTCAGCAGTTAGCCAGAGTCTGTCACCGCTACTCTGAACTCTGTAAGTGCCTCATTTACTACGGCGATTACTTTTTGGACCCCAAATACACGATCACGATCCAACTGACTGGCGCCCCCTAGCCTGTTCTTATATGTCAAAAGTACAGTAGCCCCTAGTAGTTCCTGTGTATTACTGTTGTTATTATCAGCGACTATTCTAAGCTTGAAGAATACCCTCATAGAAGGAACTCTGTAATTGTCACTTATAAGTCATAATTAAAAGCAATAAAAATATAAGTAAGTGACCATTATTGTGACCATTATTTTTTCCCCCATTACAGATGGTAGGACAGACCCAGTGTTGGATGATCTGGGTCAGGCCTTCAGACTCATGGGAGTCAGTCTCAGCGAACTGGAGGACTATGTCAACAACATGGAGGCTGTGGGCTTCACCCATCAAATGCCACTCTTCCCCGTCAGCAAAAACAATGTGCTGCAGTTTCCCCAGCCTGGAGTCAGGGATGCTGAGGAAAGGAAAGATTACATTCCAGACTACATGCCACCCTTGGTCTCCCTACAAGAAGGCAAGTTACTATAATTTACACATAAGCACCGTTTGTGCAAAGCTTTACATGTATGTTTACTTCTTTAAGTCTTAAAAAGTTATCTTAATTTGACCTTTAACAAAAATGTTTATTATATATTTAGGTAGCTGTAGATGTTATTTGGGTGGCAATAGAGTAAGCCTTGAACATTACTATAGTTTATTTGTGTTAATTTTTGTATGCATTCAACATTTCTGTTATATTCTGAATGTTGTTTTGAAGATATGCAAATTTGTAATATTGTTCCTAATAAGAAATACTGCAAATAGAGGTGATTAAAAATGAAGATGGAAAAAATGTATGTTGCAAACTTCCAACTGAGTGAAAGCAATACTTCTAACATTTTGTGCATTATTTTCACATTTGTCATACCCAAACTTCATACATGTTTAATATACATGTTATACATGTTGGATTGACATTGTCTCTGTGTTATCAGGACACTTCAAAAACATTGAGATAGTCATTCTTGTCAGTATTGCTCACCCCTATATGTACTATTAAATCAATTGCTTGGTCCCGACTGTTGTATTGTACCTATTCCCTGTCTCATTTCAAAAAGTTACAATATTTTTTCCTTTTTCTTTTTGTCTACAGAAGAGGAGGAGGAGGAGGCCCTACCTGACATGGGCACCTCAGCTGAGGCAATGCAGGTAGCACTGGAGGAGGATGAGGAGGAAATGGAGGAAGATGAAACGGTTAACGATGAGAACCACCCACTGAAGCGGCACCTGGACAGTCCCGATGAAGCTTTGGGCATGATGCCTACCTCCAAGAGACCACGCATTCACCCCGGCCTCAGCCCTGAATGGGGTGAACCCAGGGAACCTCTGACCTCTCTTAACCCACAGCGTGTCCCACCAGGAATACTGCCTTCTCATGACAGCATTGATCCCCTTTCCCCCGAAACACCCTCAGGAGTTTTGCCATCATTTAGACCCCTGGTTCCCATCATACCAAAGCCAGATTCAAAGGCCCTCACCACTCCAGGAAGAAAGAATAAGGTGTCATCCCCAGGTAGGCAACGGACTAAATCGCCCAAAGGCCTAACTTCTGCTCCTGCAGGTGGCAGTCCTATACGTTCTCCCAAACTGTTTAAAGAGAGGAAGAAATCCCCAGGTAGAACCAAAAGCCCTAAAAGTCCTAAGAGTCCAAAACTTGGTTCTGCAAAGGCCTCACAACCACAGAGCAAGACAGACATTGTGCAGAAACTACCTTTGTCTGCACTGAGTGAAAGGATGGGTAAAGAAAATATCCATATGCGACAAAATATAGATGAGCTGGCAGAAGGATCCTTTCTAAAACTAGAACCCGATAATACAGCAATAGATGCCTCTATTGATGCGGTAATAGCGCGAGCTTGTGCTGAGCGGGAGCCTGATCCATTTGCTTTTTCATCAGGCTCTGATTCTGACAGCAATGGGTTCTCCAGCCCGAGGAGACTGACCATTATGGAGCCCTCTACACCCAAACACTTATTAGGGATGGGCCATGGACTAAAAGACACCTCAACACCCCTGCACTTGCCTCCTCATACAGGTGGGGCAAATTGGAGTCTGGACGCTTCCATTGATGAGGTGATCAGAAAGGTAAACCAGGGAGGACCCTCTGTTCCATCTGTTAAACTACAAGATTATGCATCATCCAGATCTGCCTCTCCGCCTACACCTGAACCACTCATGAAATCATTTGAGGACAAGAATAAGGGTGTCTCCTCTGTGGATGTCAAGAAGAAATTGAAGAAAGAGCTCAAAACTAAATTGAAGAAAAAGGATAAACCGAAAGATAAAGAACGAGAAAAGGACAAGAGCAAGCTGAAGGAAAAGAATAAGGACAAAAACAAAGACAAGAGCAAAGATTTTTCCAAAGATGGCAAAATGCTGTGGAAGGAGTTTGGCATGAAGGATGAGGAAGACTTTGATTTGCATGAGTTTGGTCTACCTGAGGCTTCCATCAAAATAAAGTCCAGAGATGGCGATGGTTCTAAAAAGGAAAAACATAAGGACAAAAAAAAAGATAAGGAAAAAAGCAAGAAAGATAAAGAAAAGAAGGAAAGGAACAAAGATCGGAGTAAAGAAGACAGACAGAAACAGTCTGCTCTGGCTCCCTTTGCCCTTGGCGAGGTCCCACCACTGTTCAGTCCTGCTGCCTGTATCCGGATGCCGCCAATGCTACCTGCACTGGCCCCTCTTTTACCAGACAAGGAGGTGAAGAGCAAAGACAAGGACAAAAAAAAGGAGAAGAAAGAGAAAAAGAAAAAGAAGGACAAGGAGAAGGACAAAGAGCGGGAAAAGGCCAAAGAAAAAGAGCGAGAAAAAGAGGAGAAGAGGAAAGAGAAGGAGCGCGAGAAGGAGAAACGGGAGAAAGAGAAGGAAAAGGAAAGGATAAGACTGGAGAAGGTGACCAAATCAGAGCTCTTAGACACAAATACACTTTCTGACTTTTGGATTTATGACGGAAACTCCCAAGTGTTTTTCCACAGAAATGCATGTTACACTACAACAAACTTTATTTATCTCAGACACAGTACCTCAATAGTAAATAGTAAATAAAAACATTGCATATTCTAAATTATTGTGAAAGTGGAGGCTTAGAGTAGCAGAGGTCCAACCAATTCCAAACAACTCCTTATATTTTGTGAGTTTATAGGATGACAAAATGTAGATGGTATTTCTAGTATTGTGGCAGAGAAGTACAGGTTGTTTGTTTGTTTTTTTTTTTAATCAAACCAGCCACTGTGCTGTAAAGCATATTATGTGTGTAAATTGTAAACATGCTCCTCCTTGTGCAATACATAATTTGTTTACCATGACAGGGAGCAAACACAGTAGCTGCATCATCCTACACAATCTTTCTAGTGTTACTACATTATTACATCCCTTGACTTAGAAGAAAATTACATAATTCTGGTAAGACGTGAAGGTTTCCTCTAAGGCATATATATAAAACTACAGCATTCATTGTGTTCATAAGTTTCAATGATCCTAACTGCAGTCTTTTTGTTTCACCAGGTTGAAGCTCCTGTTATTCTTCCATCTCCTGTCATTCCCCGGTTGACCCTGAGAGTGGGAGCTGGCCAGGACAAAATGTAAGTTTTCAAAGGCACCACAAATGACATGTTGTATAGTTTCATTTGACGTTAAATCCCGGCTGTTCTTGGAGGTCAAGTGTGCAAGCTCCGTCTCATTTTCTAGTATTGTAGTTACCAATACAAATGATCATTTGCTGCATTTGTGGATTTTGTTTTGATATTTGCCAAAATCAACAGGAGTACTACCTCCTGCCCCATCTAACTTATCATCATTTTGTTTTTTTTTTAGTGTCATCAGCAAAGTGGTTCCAAATTCAGAGCCCAAAACTCCAGCACCCAAAACACCTGTTGCCAAGTCTGGACCTGGGAACCGGCCCAGGTCCCCTCTTCCTCCTCCTATTCTCTCCCCGATTGTCCCAATCTTGCCTCCTCCCGCCTCACCTCTGCCACCTACCCCAGCACCTCCATCACTCCTCGTGCCAGCGCCCATGCTCTCCCCGGCCGCTTCCCTCAAGACGCCAGTCCGCAGTGTCGTCACAGAGACAGTCAGTACTTATGTGGTAAGTGCTTTAAGGAGCGGGAAAAGTTATATAGGTGGAGAATATATCGGAAAATTGATAATATTTCAATTGGTGTTTTGGAGATATTCTGTATTTTGATATTCTAACTTTGCAACAATATAAACAGATCTGACTTTTAAAAAAAAATGTAATTTCATATTTGTTGGTAAAATGAATCACCAAAATATGAATTTATACCCTTGCTTTTTTGAGTGATACTTATATATTTCTGGCAAGCCAGTCCCTCCTACTTTGTGGGTCTGGAACCAGGACACCACGTCCAATATTTCTTCTTTACTCGTAAGCCACCATGTTTGTTTTGACACTGAAAGGCAGATTAACCAATCAAAGAAACACATGGTCAATCATGCCCATCCAACCAAGACATTTATTGGCACATTGTTACACATTTCTGATGGATTGCCATTATATTGTCTGATTATGGTCATTGGGGTGAGTTAAATAAATATACTGAAATATTCATTTTTGTCAATAACTCAGCCTGAAGGGTCATTGCGCATATAGGGGGAAAGTAGTATAGCAACTGACAGCTTTTGTGTATGTAAAACAATCAAGTGAGGAACATAAAAAATGGAAACGTGTCTGAACACCCCACTCGGATTTTTGGATCTAAAAAGAGGGTACACTGGACAAATACATTCACAACCATTCACACATCACACACCTCATGTAAAATTGACAGAGTTGATTCTCAACACTACTCCTGTAATATAATATTACTACTATATTTGCTTGTGTTTAGATTCGAGATGAATGGGGAAACCAGATCTGGATTTGTCCTGGCTGTAACAAACCAGACGATGGAAGTCCAATGATTGGCTGTGATGACTGTGATGACTGGTACCATTGGTAAGATATATTTCTGTCTTATAATTAAGTGCAAGAATATATGTTTCACAGAGACCAAGGAGTGAAGGCTGACCCCAATATCATCTGTTTCAAATTCTCCTATTTCTATTAAATTTGACCAATCGCTTATTTGAAGAAAGTATTATAGAAAGGTTTCAGACAGAATGCATTGTAAATAGCCATGTGATCATAGCATCCCCTCCTGGTGCCATCCCCTCTGGTGCCAGGACTCCCCTGAATATAAGATTTCAAATCTCAGTGGGACTAACATAGTCAGGCCCTGAGTGATTGGTGTTGTGTGCATTTTCAGCTCTTGTCTCAACTTATTCTCTTTTAACTTTTCTTTTTAGGCCTTGTGTTGGGCTCATGGCGGCTCCACCAGTGGACCAGCCTTGGTTTTGTGTTAAATGTTCCAGCAAAAAGAAAGACAAAAAGCATAAGAAGAGGAAACACAAACCACATTGAGACTATGCAAAAGCACATTCTTGGACTTATGGAGCCATCATTGAATCTTCGCTGCACTGCTGTAAAAAAATGTAATCTTAAATTTATCTTAATTTCTAATTATAACCGCTATGATGTAATTGGTAAGAAAAGGTGGTTTTACTGCACGTGTCTTCTATCAGTTCTTCTCTGGGCTCAATATGGTTTGCTTGTTTGAGACATGAAGTTGTAAAGATCATGATAAATGTGTTGGATCAAATCAGCTAACTAAACAAGAACTCTGTTACTCAGCAGGTTAAATGCTGATGTCATTATTTCTGTTCAGAAAGTCTTGCTTCCAAAGGAGAAAAAAACATCTATGTAAAATTTATTCTTTCTCTGCAGTGTAATTGTAATGTATAGACAGATGGTGGCACTGGGTATGTAAAAACGTGTAAATACCAACTTTACCACGCCAAGTGCATTTTGTTCTTAGGATTCTCACTTGTTAAATCCATTTCAAAGATATTGGTTTTTAACTAATGATTTTGTTTCTTGTAATTTCTGTACATTTTTTAAATTGAAAGTTTGTATTTTTATTTTTCCTCACATGGATTTGTCCTGGAGTTATACTGTGGCTGTGCTGTAATGTAAATCATTTTCGCTGATATTTCAATATTAAAGATGAACAGTCTGTGTACTCACAGACTTTAACAATTATCTTTACCACATGTACGTGTTTATTTATCTGTCAAGCTTTACTCTTCCCTCTTAAAGAAAACGTATTGTGCTTGTGTCTGCTATATATATATATTATAATTTATGACAACCGTGGACCATTATGTTATAATATCCACATTTTGAATAGCAAAATTCACCTAGAACGACTTAAAAGAAACTAGTCCACTGACTTCCGCGTTAGAAAACTGCAGTGCCCAATGGGAGCTGACGTCGCCATAAGCGTCATCACAACAAAGAGCCGTGTAGCTGTCGGCCCCTCCTATTGATAGCTGTAGATCACGTTTGCGAGTAGCGGATTTGTTCCAAAATGACTACGCGACGCTGGCGAGTCTTACGCGTATCAAATAAAATTGTGGAACAGAGTAAGTGCGTCACAGTGGGCGTATGCCGGTGGCGGTGAAAACGGGGGCGTCTTGAAAATAAGCGATTAATGATTACGCAAACATGTATGACTCACTCCAAAAACAACTTCGAGAGGGAGGAGAAATTACTATAACATGGATAAAAGCTCTGAAAAGTCGATTTTGCGTAATGTATATCTTATTATTTTCTGTACTTCGCCATAGCCATTTTAACTATTTGCCCCTGTGCCTCGTTCTGTTCTGACTAAAATGTATAAAAACATTAACTACGCTCAGCCCTAGTATGTTATTTAATTAGCCTGAAATTGTGCAAATACAGACCACTGTTGAGGGCATTTCCTTTGTAAACACTAGGCATGGCCACCTTGTGATTTTAGTCACAGACATACACGCTTGACTCTTTACATAGCCTGTCCAAAAAATACATTTGACAGTATAGATAAACATACATTAACATATCTATAACACATCTAGTTTCAGATATTTGAGTTGTTTTTGCTGTCCCCTTGGTGGCCACTTGGTGTCATTCTTCAAACGCAGAAGCTGGAACCCATCACCTGCTTCGATTCTGTGAAGTATGCAGCTGACTCCATTACAGGCAAGTTTAAGACAAAGTAATTCCGCAAAATGTTCGGAAGGCTAGAACTGACAGACGTGGATTCAAAATCTTTACCGGCTTTTTCGTTATTACGAGAAAGTATTAAGTTAAAACGAGAACATTACAGTTTCACTTCAGTTTCACGTTTTAATGACATCAGCTTCTCGTTTTAGCGTAAACATATTAAGCTCAGATTCAATGCACTGAATAGGGGCCTGTCACTTTAAGGAGGTTCTAGCGCGCGATCTGTATGATCTGTAGTAATGTGCAGAGGAAGATAGAGCCAAGAGCCTATCATTTTGCTTATGGTTAATGACAGGATAGGTTTCATGGCACTCCGAAGCTCCAGTCCTGCCTTTTAGACGTGCCTGGAGACCAGAGCGCACATCCAGAGCGCTTCTGTCTATGCGTAACCAAAGACACACATAGACTACTCTTTTACAGGCTCTGGGCTGTTGTGGCATGTCGGTATGTACCTTTACAGACTCTGGGCTGTTGTAGCATGTCAATGGTTGGTGGCACCGATCATAAAAGGTGATCTGTGCACGCACGTGTGTTGGTGCATCATACAGTAACCAGCCACATTTCCTCTGTTTGGAGTGTGCTTGTGTGCCTGGACACTCAGATCTCAAGATGTCCCATGCTGCCACTGATTCCCTCCCAGCTTCCTCGTGTTTCCCCAAGACCACGTGCCTTCACCCACTTGGAGATGTTTGTTCAGACATGGCATCTGTCAGATAGACTGTGATCATAAGAGGCCACCGAACAGAAAAGGACCTGTAGCTTTGTCCAGACTCCAGCGATTGTTCAGTTAGCTGTGTCCCTTCTCCTCTAATACCCCGAGGCTATATGTGGGCACCGTGGCTGGTTCGCTCCTTGAACAGATGTGGAACCCAAATTGCTTCAACCCCATGTATCAGAAACATGCTCCTTTTACACAGAGCAAAATATGCACACGTATCCCAAGCCTATGAGGCTGTTTTGGATCTCTATGAGGGTAAAGGCTCCAGTGCTCTATGGTGGCACAAGCGACATCGCCATGCCCAATAGGCCAGAGCCTGTAAATGTGTACGTCTGCCTTTGGTTATGCACAGACAAAAGCGCTCTGGTTGTGCGCGCTCTGGTTGTGCGCTTTGGTTTCCAGGCGCATTGGCATGTCTAAAAGGCAGGCCGGAGCTTATTACAGTAGGTCTATGTCTACAAGTTGGTGAAGTAGGAGTGCCATGTAGCTTATCCTGTCATTAGACATGAGCAAAATGATAAGCGATTGGCTCGATTTTCCCCTGCATTGTTACAGATCATACAGATTGCGCACTCCAACCTGCCTAAAGTGACTTGCCCCCAGGCATTGCACTGGATATGAGCTTAATATGTTAAAACGATAAACTGATGTTGTTAAAACATGAGACTCAAGTTGTTAAAACTATTAATGATTACGAAAAAATGTTCTTGTTTTAACATAATACTTTCTCATACTAACTGAAAAGCCGGTAAAAATGTTTCATCCACGTTTGTCAGTTGCCTACGTTGCCGTAGTAATGGCCTGACTAACTTTTTCCACTCTTTGAACTAAATGGAGCAAAAATTACTTACAGATGGTCAGTGTTTATCTATAGATACCCTGTAACCATCCACTCAAGTCTTGGAAAGTGTTTTGCGTATTTTATGTAATTCTGTGAAAGTCATGATAAAGCCATATACACAATGTAAACTGAACAGGAA